>JAURVB010001612.1:0-10592 GCA_033002965.1 Piper betle | reverse complement strand
TTGTCGAACTTGATTTCAATGAATTTTAGAGCCAAAAAACACACATAAGAGAGTACATCTTAGAGATGTAAAATATTTCTTCAAAACTAAAAGTGCTAAGATTAGAGCTATCTAAGATTTCTTTGTGCATTTAGCTTTAATTTCTCTTCCAACACAATTCAGTCAATTCAAGGCTAGTCATAACCACCAAAGGGACAAATGAACTCTTAATGAGCTCATTTCTTATTGTGTCGCAAGAAGAAGAAAGGTTGAAGCAAGAACAGGCTGAGAAGTGCTCACTTGGCTAGTACCTACCAAGCATCAAAAATAAGAAAAGAAAGAGGAGCTAAGGAAGCTGGCAATGGTTCTCACAAGCAACAATAAAAGAAAGAAAATCAGCCTTCTTGCTATTTCTTTTGTGGTAAAACCTGGACATATGAAGAAGGGATGCACTAGGTATCACGCTTGGCGTGCAAAGGTTTATTTCTTAAGGTCGCATGTTCATAAGGTTAATTTAGCTTCTTGGGGCCACTACTACACACATGGTGGCTAGATTCGGGTGCTACTACTCACCTATCAGTGTGTCAAGGGTAGGGTTGCCTGAGTGCTGCTGAAAGCCAAATGAGTGCTGAAAGATTCATCTATGTGGGTAATGACAACTCAGTTTCTATAATTGAAGCAATAGGGACTTTCTAGGATTATTATTGAAGACAGGATATTATTTGGATTTGAAAGAGACATATGTAGTATCAGCCTTTTAGGCGGAATTTGGTTTCTATTTCTATGTTAGGACAAATTTGGTTGCTCTTGTTCATTTAGAAATAATAAGTTTAGTCTTTTTCTAAATTCAAATATTGTGGGTACGGGTTCCTTGTGCTGGCCTGTGATAACTCTGTATTTACTCTGATACTATTGCATCTTTTAATGAAGCACATATTGCATGTACAGCATAGGTGATACGAAAAGAAAATTAACCAACTGAGAGATTATGCTTTAACCTGGCACAAGCGTTCAGGGCGCATTTGCAAACAAAGAGTGGAACGACTTATGTCAAATGTGAAATCTTGATTCTTATTAATTCTACAAGATTTCCAAGTATGTGTGTGCTAGTGCATTGAGGGAAAACAAACAAATATAGTGAGATTAAGTGCCGACAGATCATCAAGCTGACCATGGAAACCAATACATACGGGACATTTGTAGGCCATTTCCTATGGAACTGCTTGGAGATGGTCAATGGTGTAGTACAACTATGTTCATAGACGAGTTGTTCTCGTTGTGGTTAACCTTTATCTCAATTAATGAAAGGTCTCAAGCAATGAATCGTATTCAAGGCATATAAGGCTGAAGTTGAAGAAACTCAGCTTGACAAAAACTATTAAGGCTATCGAGATCTAGACCGTGGTGGTGCATACTATGGTGTATATGATGGATCAGGTGTATAATGTCTCGGACCATTTGCCAAATTCCTAGAAGAGTGCGGAATCTGCCCTTACAATACTACAATGTCAGGTACTCCTAGCTATCAATGGGTGTTGCTAATGAAATGTAACCCAGGGACATTAAAAGACATTGGTGCAAGAAGCCATGATTGCACATACTAAGCTTTTGCACTGATTCACTCTGGGGTGAAGCGCTAAACACGACAGATATGTCTTCACTTGTGAGTACTGCCCAGACAAAAACAATGGTCGGGGCCCCTGTATGAATTATCGGACCGGAAGAACCTGGTAGAGAGCATTTCAGTATCTTCGGGACAGTCTAGCTGAGGCAGGGCCTTATAGGCCAAATGCAACAAGGAAACGAGCCTCAGAATCATTCTACTGTCTACCTTTTAGAGTCCCTCTTGAGCAGTTAGATGGACATTTACGACCAATAGGTTCCACACCTGTCGTGGCAGTTGAGATCCGGAAGATCCCAAATCGTCATAAGTTTACAAGGACTTCAGCGCATCAGATTCATGGACATCAATCCACTTTTGAGAAGAAGAATCTCTCTCTTGCCTCATGATTGAACAGTTGATGCAGATCATCGGCCACCATTCCGATGTTATCCACACGTACTACGGAGTCACAAGATGATGTCCAAGCATCTCCCTAATTGCATATCTGTCAGTCTTATGTAAGAAGGCAAACTCAACAGCCTCAAGAGCAGCATTTGCTCATTGAGGCGATCGAGTAAATGCACTTCGAGGTGTAACTTGGTTAGAGCAGATTTCACAAGAACATTGACGTGTAACTCAGCAGTAGGAATGCTGGAACGACGGATCAGCGACATTTATCAGGCCTTCGAAGAGTTCTATTGTCGATGAATGAATCGTGGGAATGAGAATTAGGTAGTTCGTCAAAGACAATAGTCCCGGACTGTCATTTTCGCCTCCAAAGCCTCAACTGTTCTCGAAGGAGTGGGCATATGTTATCTTGTCTACAAGGACTGACTCAAGGAAGGCATCAGATCGATGAGACATATACCTGTTCTGTCGGGACTCATTTAGAATAGCCAATGGCCATTAGCTGGCTGACTGATTCTTGAGTTATCGGATGATTAATCGCTGTGCATCTAGTGCGCTATTGAGGCCCAGTGCTACAGGTCTGGACAACCCCAACTTGCGTATCAGACTTCAATACTGGGTATGGTTTCAGTCTCATAATTCATAAGGGGTCTATGGACTGAATGCCCCTGTTGCTACTCTATTAAGAAGATATGCTGCTGACTTTCAGTCAGCCTCACCCTCAGAGTGAGTCAGGTAGAGTCAGTGTGAATCTGGTCGTACCTCGTCGCCGGGGTATAGTAATGTTCTAGTTTCATGTCTCATTGCATACGCGCATTCATGCTAGGGTGCCTGGCCATTGCAGATTCTAGGACAGATTCCGCACTCTTCTAGGAATTTGGCAACGGTCCTGGACGTTGTAACACCTGATCCACCAAATCCACCATAGGTATTCACCACCACGGATAGCATCTGATGGCCTTAAAGGTTTTGTCAAGTTGGTTCTCAATTTCAACCTTATATACCTTAAGCACGTCTAATACTTGAGACTTCTCATGAATGAGATAAAGGTAACCATAACGAAAATAATCGTCTATGGACGTGATAAAATATTGTTGACCATTCCAAGAAACCGTAGAAAATGGCCCACAAATATATGTATGTATTAGTTCTAAAGTGCTTGAAGATCTAGTTGGCACTTAATCTCCTTATATTTGTTTGTTTTCCTTTAATGCACTCAATACAGACTTAAAAATTTGATAAATTAAGAAAATCAAAATTCTATTTGATATAAGTCATTCAATTCTTTGTTTAGAAATGTGTCCTAATCGCTTGTGCCAAAATAAAGCAGAATTTTCATCGGTTAATTCTTTCTGCGTACCACTTAAGCTCTCATACAAAGTTTTATTAAAAAATACAATAGTATTAAGTAAATATAGATTATCATAAAAAGACAATGAACCTGTACCCACAATATTTAAATTTGGAAAAAGACTAAACTTATTATTTCTAAATGAACAAGCGTAAGCAAATTTGTCCAATATAGAAATAGAAACCAAATTCCGTCTAAAAGATGGTACTACATATGTCTCTTTTAAATTCAAATAATATCATGTCTTCAATAATAATCTAAAAGTCTTTGTTGCTTCAACTACAACTGATTTGCCATTACCCACATAGATGAATCTTTCACCATCATTTAGTTTTTGGCAACTCAGGCAACCCTCCATTTACACACTTATATGAGTAGTAGCACCCGATTTTAGCCACCAATTATGTATTGGTACTGAAACTAAATTAACGTCAGAACAAACAAAATTAAGAAATAGACCTTTCTTTTCACGCCAAGTATGATACTTAGTGCATTCTGTCTTCATATGTCCAGGTTTAGCACAAAAGAAATAACAAGAAGCCTGATTTTCTTTCTTTTGTTGTTGCTTGTGAGAATTATTTGCATCTTCCTTAGCCCTTTTTCTTTTCTTATTTTTATCATGATAAGTACTAGCCAAGTGAGCACTTTCAACCTGTTCTTGCTTCAACCTTTCTTCTTCTTACACACAATAAGAAATGAGTTCATTAAGAGTCCATTTGTCTCTTTGACAATTGTAACTAACCTTGAATTGGCTGAAGTGTGCCAGAAGAGAAATTAAAACTAAATGCATGAGGAAATCTTCAGATAGCTCCAACCTTAGTGCTTTTAGCATTGAAGAAATATTTGACATCTTTAAGATATACTCTCTTATGCTTATTTTTGCCTTTAAACTTAATTGAAATTAAGTTCGACAAAAGCGTAGTTGTTTCAGCCTTATCGTTTTACAAAACACTTTTCAACTTCTTTAAGAAACTCATTGGCTGTAGTAACATTTTTAGACACATCACCCCTGAAGGTTTCTGGAATCCCACGATTTATGATCATAAAACTCATGCGATTTGAATGTTCCCACTTCTCAATGTTCCGTTTTCCTCAATGGAACTTTTGTCCATAAGAGAAGCAGGTTGTTCAGTCCTTAATGCAAGGTCGAGATCTATGCAGTCAAGAATGATCATCACGCTCTCTTTCCAATCCTTAAAATTATCTTTAAGTATTGGAACTGAATTGATGTTAGTAGAAATCATAGAAGTAGATTGATTAACTGAAAATAGAACAAAATAACATGCACATAATAAGATTAATAATTCAAACAATGGTTAATCCCATCAATAGATACCTAGCACAACATTAATATTTAATCTTTAGACAGAAATATTAATTTGTAAGTGGTGCTCTTAGTGTAGTAATCAAATATAGATAATAAATCCTGTCAAATAATAAATCTTCCTTTGGGCTGATTTATTATTCACATAGAATCTTGATAATTATCTCATATTTATTACCACAAATGAATATATAATTCTGTCAAATATTAACCTTCTTTTGGGCCGATTAATATTCACATTAATCATATACCCACAACCGTCTTAATATTTTAAAATAAACTAATTTCTACAAAAGAGACTACTTTGATAGCACATTGTAGTCATTAATAAATTCTAAAATATTAATCATAACTAAAGCAGAATTTGAATTTAATAATCCCAAACATAAAACTGAAAAAAGTTATAAAAGTATTTTTATTTGAAAATTTTTGAAATTATAACCTTTTGTAAATTTATTTTCCTTATTTAATATTTTACTAAAAGAGGACCTTGATTTGAGAGCAAATATCTGATGTATAATTTCTTATATTTTCCTTACCTACTGACAGTGTAAAATTTAGGGTTACTGCCAATGGGTTGAAGACTATATTAATTTGTTTTCGTAGATAGAAGTGATAAATAAAAGAATACTTTCCAAAGATCGAAATTATTTGATCAATGAACGAAGAATATCACCACTTTTGTTCAATAAGATACTAAAGTGGATGATTGACTCATTAAAAAATAAATAAATAAACACAAATTAAATTAATCCTAATAATCTAATATAAAAGGCTCTAATACCACTTGTTGTATAAAAATTTTAACTTTAACTAAATTATACAGATGATAAAACCATCATCAATAAAACCTTCTTCAGATTAAATCATCAAGAAAATAAAATTTAATAACGGAAGCGTACTTCAATCGATAATAACAAAATGATTCTTGACTTCTTTAGGTTTTGATTTTCCAAATTTAGCACCGGTTCTATAAAGCCGGAGTTTCTGGATGATGAGATACCAAAAAGAAAAACTACGGTGTGAATTCGGGACCATAACCGTATTTATTTGTATAACTGTATTTATCCTTATTTTTTATAATTCCAAGTTAACCCATCATAAATTAGATACGAAAACGATATCTACTAATATTTATCCATACTCATCTTAAATATATTATATCTCTATATATTTATTTTAAATATTAATGACATATTAACTTTAATTAGATCAATTTAATTTAGGCTCAAACCTTATTAATAGCATATGATATAATTATATACTTATATATATACGTCCAAAATCTAACGGAAGAAGCAAAGGTTTGGTTGGTAGCTACGTAGCAAACACAGTTGATCCAACAAATGCTATTACTGGCCATAGCACTTAGCAAGAAAATGGCCCAATAAGGCAATGAGCTGAGTTTGTTTGTCAAAAACAGGAATTGGAAGCCGTAACCAACCATGCCAAGGCTTGCACCGATCACCAGCACAACCCACCGGAGGAGGCGTAGCAATGCAATGCCAGAAAACCACCCAAAAATCTTGCCGGAATCGGAAGCGGTAGGCGAGGTTGTTGAGCTGCTCTTGGGAGATTGGCAGCAGATTCCTAAGCTGGGAAGAGTAAGCAGAGAAATCCAAGTTTGTGCCACTTGAAGATTGTAGCCATACAACACCAACCATACTAAGGCATTTTAGTGAAGTAGGGGAGAGCATAGCTACAAGTTAGAAATATGATTAACAAGAAAGGGTAATGCTATAAAGCTATATTCGTTTTAAACTATAGCTAGCAAGAGCTTATTATAATTTGTTGTTTTCTGACCAGTTCATGGGTATCATTCCATCCTGGCTTGAGCCTTTACATACACTACAATCTATTAATGCATGCCTGTTATAAAGCTTTCTTCAAGCTGTTAATAGAAAACTATTCGTATTAGTTGAAGTGAAATATCATTAAAAAACCAACCAACTAACCTTATTATACGTACCTTGCACGCAGGTATAAAGTTTAGCACGAGAAGCATGCAGTGAACCGACAAAATATCATGTAGAAACAAGTACATATGAACAAGTTTGTGTTGGTTATTGCGAGTCTTTTTAGAAAGAGTGACGAAGTAATAAATTTGATCAAGATTTTTTGTTTCGGATTAATTACTTGGTGGCATGCAAAACTTGATTAGGCTTGAATATGATGAGCACATAGACAGTTAAGCAGTTATATATCTCCAAAAAGCTGGTCGTTACATCTCTAAATTATAATTATGAAAAACATACGAATGCTTCGGAAACATTCGGGAGAAAGTATAAATATTTTTTTAAAAAAGTTTTAATGGTCATGTCTTTTAGCCTATCATAATTATAGTATAAATATCTCATTATTCAGAAAGGGCCTATATACATAAAACTTGAGTTATTGCACCTACATACGACTTCACATCTTGCCTAACCACATAAAATGCTCAAAGTGCCACGGTACTATTTGAATGGTAGATGCCCCACATTCCTTGTTTGAAAGAGAGAAATTTGGGAGAATTACACCTCACGTTTCCCCCTTCATATAGCTTTTCTATATATATATTTATAGAAAATTTCTCCAATGTGGCTGCCCTTGGGACAACGACGACTGCCCCAAGTCCCTGCTCGCCCACCACCCCTGCAACAACGATGACTGCCCCAAGCTGCTGCCCCCCTCGGCTGCAGCCCCTCTCCACCACTTGCGGTCACAACCCCCCCCCCACCCACAGCGGCACCTGCCACCACCCCTCGCTGCCTCCCCATGCCACCACCACCCCCGCCACCGTTTGTAGCTACCGCCAGGCTTGACTTGAGTAAAAAAAATTTAAACTCGGTTTTAACTCGAGTCAAGTAAATAAAAAATTAACTCGGTTTCGACTCAAATCAAGTCAATAAAAAATTGACTCAGTCTCGAGTCGAGTCAAGTAAATAAAAAATTAACTTGGTCTCGACTCGAATCAAGCCAATAAAAAATTGACTCGGTATCGACTCCAAGTCAAGTCAATAAAAAATTGGCCCGATATCGACTCAAGTCAATTTAATAAAAAATTGACTCGGTATCGACTCGAGTCAAGTTAATAAAAATTGACTTGGTATCGACTCGAGTCAAGTTAATAAAAAATTGACTCTATATCGACTTGAGTCAAGTCAATAAAAAATTGACCTGGTATCCACTCGAGTCAAGTTAATAAAAAATTAATTATGTATCTAGTTGAGTCAAGTCAATAAAAAATTTACTCGGTCCCGACTCGAGTCAATTAAAAATTTGACTTGGTCCCGACTCGAGTCAATATTCCGAAATAATGCGTCCTAACTACGTAAACGGTTGAAAATTTATTTTTGCGATTAACTATAAATTAAAAAAAAGGCAGACTCTTATATATTCTGACAACATTTAAATTATGTTAATGAAGTTGGCAACACATCAAAATCAAAACACATGAGAGCCATCATAGTCAACACATTTAACTTTCTTCCACATGATGAATAAAAGTACAAACTTACAAGTTACAAATTTATCAAATTTGAATAAAGTCAATAGCAATTCATGGAAACAAGTTACAAATCACTAACATTATACAGTCCTTCCAGATTTGGAACTATCGTAGTCGTTCTGCATTACTACTTTGAGATTCGCCATCACAGCACCGACGCCCTTGAATAGAGGCCACGACTCCACTTTCAGATGGAATATTTTTTTGCCTACATAATTAAAAATAAAATATGGCAAATAATCACTTAAATTAAATATAACAAAGATAAAAACAAGGGTTGTGGTCGGCAACATTACCGATAGTGCTACAATTGCAGGTGCAAGTACACTTATCATGCCCAACTCCTGTTTATTGCAACCATGGCGTAGCCTATTTTTGCCATATAGTCCATTACAAATTCTTTACAACTCTTCCACCTTTTACCACTTCCTTTTGTCTTTGATTGTGTCGAGTGGATGTACTTGTATTCCATGAAATACTTGTATTCCATGCTAGACTTGTATTCCATGATGTGAATCATCTACCACATTTTCTACCAATTTCTCAATCTCTAAAAGTTTTTGCTTGGTGAGGTCAAATTTATCAAATGATGAATATGCATTTTTGGCCCATCGATTAAATATACAGTGCAATTCTCCGCAATTAGAGAATAAAGTTTTGTTGCAATCACCACGAAGTTCCACTCCATTACCATCAAAAACAACTTATTTTGCTATTTTAAGTGTCCATCTCTTCATGATATAGAGTTTAGGAAAAATATCCCTTTCATTCAATCTCAGTACATACAACATTTGCCTATATGGAATACCTTCACTTTCTAAAAGTTGACAACTACATATGCATCTACTGTCAACTCCCTTTTAAGTAATACATGCAACCAACTCTTTATTATTTCTACATGTTACATCATACTGTTCAACATCCTAATCATCTAATTTGTTACGAGATAAGCAACAAACCAAATTGTATTGTAATTTTTCTTGAAACTTATAAAACATTTTTCGAGTATAAACCTTTGTCATCTTAGATTCCTTCTTGAATGGAGTGACCAATTTGGGGCTTTTATATGAGTTTTCATAAGATTCTTTGCCTCGTTCAAACTCTGTCTTTTGATAGCTCTCTCAAATTTATGTATAAACTCAATAAGGCTATTTTTTTTTGTTCACATACCTTGAGTAAAATGAGTTTTGAGATTCACTTCTTTGCGAACTTTTTATACCAGTCAAAAAAACCTTTACCATACGCAAGCACCCACACATGATGAATTACGTGTATGGATTTTAACCACTCATTTTCCTCCACGCAATTGTCTTTCATTATTTCACTCCATTGTGATTCAAATTCTTATTTGTTTTCGGTACCATAAATTAAACTATGGAATGGCTCATAAAACTCCCTTCTGTGAGCAATTGCACCTAATTTTCCACTCTCCTTCTTAAGGATATGCCAAATACAAAGACAATGATATGTTAAAGGAAATGTCAATTTAATTGCTTTATCCATTGTACGATCTTGATCAGTAACAATTGCCCCTAGATGCCTTCCATCCATGCATTTCAAAATGTTTCAAACAGCCACACAAATGACTCAATCTTCAAACAGCCACACAAATGATACAAAAAAGCATATCCAAATGTAATTGTTTGCCTGTGATGATTTACTTCGGTGAATGGTGCAAAAACAATTGCATATTTATTTGTATCATATGTTGTATAAAAAATCATCACATCTGAGAAAAGTTAATAATTTTTTCTTGCAATTCCATCTGCCCAAAAATAATGTTTCAATCTACCCTTATTATTTACTTCATAGGAATAAAAAAAAGAGTCATTCATCTCTTTCATTTCCTCGAAATATTCTAACAATAATTGGGCATCTATTTCCTTTATCTCTTCTTTATTTTTTGTTTGGACATTTCTAATATTTTTCTCTGTACAACCAATATTTTCAGCCCCACCTGCTTCAATTTCTAGCACAGACATTACTTGAGAAGTTTTTATATTAGCCTCTCCAAATGTATCAATCAAATTTTGGTGCACACTTGTAACATGCCTATGTAACCTGGGAAATTAAGTTTTTGATGGTGTCTGGAGTGCATGACTATGTGCTTCTTCAAAATGCATGACCTTCCATGTGCCCTCTGTATTTTTAGTTACCCTGATGCGTGTATGACAATCTTCTCTAATTATAGGATGATTTCTTTTTTTTCCTTTGTGGGGTATTTCTTTTTGTGCCTCATCTTCTTTTATGTGTTATTCTTTAGAACACACAAACACTTGATACCATAACTCTTTTGTTCTCTTATAATAATTTATACGATGTTTACATACACCAAATCTAGCCATTTTTAAGTAACTACGGTAGAAATTGAGTGCATCATTTAAACAATCAAATTTCATTCCAACCTTCAATTTAAACTCATCTTCTATACTAGAAT
>JAURVB010001610.1:0-47370 GCA_033002965.1 Piper betle | reverse complement strand
TGCAGACCACCGGCCAAGAAAACCCAACTCCCATTTTTATGCCTAGATAGGAGGTATATATATATATATAAATGGTAAAAATTTTACTGTGCTGCAGCACAGGTAAGTTTTCTATGCTTAAATTTTTTTATAGCTGATGGATTTCTATCCAACGGCTGTAAAAAATATCCCGCATTTTGCTGTGATTTTCTCCCGCTTGTGCTCTGCTTCTCCTGCATCTACTCACCCGTTCATCCCATGACGCCGCGCAGCACACCGGCCGAATGAGGCGGGAGGCATCGGCATGGGAGTCCAGTGAGGAGGCGGTTGCGGAGTCCACCGTTGGCATCATCTCGATTGATGCCGCCGCCAACGCCGAATAAGTTGAAGGCGCTGTTTCTCCCGGAGTTGTGCCGCGTTGGTTCCTCTATTTCTCTTGGGATGCCACACAGCACGGCCGGCGGGACGCGTCGTCATGGGAGTCCGGTGAGGAGGCATGGGAGCATCATTAGCATCGCCTTGATCTATGCCGCCGGCACCGTCGAAGTTACCTACTTTGTTTCTCCTGGAGTTGTGCGGCAGCATTTGGTTCCTCTGTTTCTCCCAGGATGCCACGCAGCACGGCCGGCAGGAAGAAGGCGGGAGGCATTGACATTGGAGACCACTGAGGAGGTGGTCGTGGAGTCCTCCGTTGGCATCGTCTCCATCAACGCCGCCGACGCCGATTGGCTACTCTGTTTTCGACGCTTTGTTTCTCTATTTCTTCTCTGATCCGGCGCGCTCTTGCTGCTAGAGTCTGGGTTCGGTTTCTTCTGGCCGGATAGCGCCTCCGACGACGACGTCAGCGCTGGCCTCTCCTTTTCGGTGAGCATTGGCTTCTTCCTCCTTTGATCCGGCTATGGTTGCTTGCTCCTTTGTTTCTCTGCTCTAACCCGGCGCGCTCTTGCCGGTGAAGTCCAGCTCCAGTTTCTCCGGGCCGGATAGCACCGCCGATGACGACCTCAGCGCTGGCCTCTCCGTTCCGGTGAGCATTGGCTTCTTCCTCCTCTGATTTGGCTTTGGTTTGTCTGATGTTTTGGGTTGGATACATTATGATATGAAAATTTGAGATGGTTGAAATTTGGTCCGCTACATCCTTGAGGCGATGAAATTTGTTCCAATTAAATTGGTTTTCTATTATCATATCTTGAATGTATGATAATCAGTTGATATTCTATTGCAATTGGTTTTCTATATTATGATACTGGCCTCTTCGTTCTGCTGCATCCTTGAGGCGTTGGTTTTCTATTCCGATTAAATTGGTTGAAAGTCAATTAAACTGGTGGCTTAGTTTTTTTGTTGTAGATTAAATATATAATCAGTGAATGGTAAATTTTTAATTGCAGGTTTTTGTAAATATTTGAATTTTTTTGAGCAGGTAGATTGATAAGGCAACGTCGACGGCTGTAACGACCCGGCCATTTGTCACAACATTGTGGGCCTAGCTGGCCAGGTGTTACTCATAATTAAGCAAATATGTCTAACATTTTTTAACAAAAACATATAAAAAGATCCCACAGTCTTAGACCGTTTCCCAGTAGCCACACTTATTTCTCAAATAAATAATAAAAGGAGTCCTCATATTTATTTTGCTCCATGTCCTGGTTGTCAATCACCTACTTTCGTATCTGCACACCTGCGGAGGCAATTCCGCGTTAGTGATTACAACACTAAGTAGTATAATAGATAAAACAAATCAAGTACATTCCACTATTTCCTTATGTTTATTTTAATATGCGGTAGAGCGATTCCGCTATACTCCAAAACAATGTGGAGGAGGTATCTGCTATGATCCGCACACCCCGGCCGTAGCCCTTTTGTGAGGAGGCTACCACTACCGTTTCTAGTGCCAGTGCCTCACACACCCCGGCCGTAGCCTTTTTGTGGGGTAGCTATCACTGCACTCAGGTGATTGTTGCGCCCTGTTTGTGGGGAAGCTCTCACTACCAATTCTAGTGTCAGTGCCTCGCAAACCCCGGCCGTAGCCTTTTTATGGGAGGCTATCATTGCACTCCAGTGCCAGTGCCTTGCACACCCCGACCGTAGCCTTTTTATGGGAGGCTATCATTGCACTCAGGTGATTGTTATGCCCCGTTTGTGGGGAAGTTCTCACTGCCAACTCTAGTGCCAGTGCCTCACACACCCCGGCCGTAGCCTTTTTATGGGGAGGCTATCACTGCACTCAGGTGATTGCTAGGCCCCGTTTGTGGGGAAGCTCTCACTGCCAATTCTAGTGCCAGTACCTCACACACCCCGGCCGTAGCCTTTTTATGGGGAGGCTATCACTGCACTCCAGTGTGATGGAGGAATCGTTGTGTCTCGCTCACCCCGGCCGTAGCCTTTTTATGGGAGGCTATCACTGCACTCCAGTGCGATGGAGGAATCGTTGTGCCTCGCTCACCTCGGCCGTAGCCTTTTATGGGGCGGCTATCACTACTCCAAAACAATGTCGATGCATTACACAATTTACGCACATAATACGACCCACGTGTCGGACTGAGTCAATTCTTTGACCCCGGTTGCACTCGGTGCATGGTGGTCGAATCTGGGCTCAGGCCGACCTAGGCTACCAACAAGGAAATTATGATGTTCTACCTATTATACGTACCTGACTTGTGATTTCGTCTGACTTCGTCTGACTGTGACCCGTGAACCCTAATCTGAATGAGGGCATAAAATTATACATTAGTATAATTTTATTTTGCATGAACCTACATGCAACTTACATGACTAATATACTATCAATTTTAAATGATGTAATTAGTTCATGTTAGTCTTCATTCCTTATTAAATTTTCAGCAATTCTAATGATAATTAATTATTAATTATCCTCATCCAAATCCCCATTATCTAATTGATAATTTAATTATTAACATGTCCATTTACAAAACAACTAAGCAATCGACAAGAACCCCATGCATAAGACGCTGGAGATCTAGCAACTTGGCAGGGCGTCTTCAACAAACCTTGCATGCAAGAATCCTGATGGAAACAAATAAGATGAGGGATAAAATACTCACACAGTAATGGGGAGGTCGCTTGGGATGGAAATGAGGGATGAAATACTCCCTCCTCCTGCATATATATACACTTCAACGATTCCCTCCATTAAATTCTCATACCCTATCATCCATTGGTATTTCCTAGGTTCAACGACCCCTTCATTAAATTCTCACACCCCATCATCCATTCATGAATAATATTCCCTCCATTAAATTCTCATACCCCATCATCCATTGATATTTCCTAGGTTCAACGAGCCCCTTCATTAAATTCTCACACCCCATCATCCATTGGTATTTCCTAGGTGACCTTAAGTCGAACCATGACCGGTCGACTTGATAACCAACCATATCGGTTCATCCACATTTATTTCATAATATTTAGGTTCGAGTCTTGTAATAAAAATCATGGTTTTTACAACGGCTTTGAAGGAGAGCAAGCCATTGTGAAATAGTTGGACGTCGGCAAGGGAATTCAATACCGAAAAATAATTGGTTTGGTCTGGTTCTTCAAGTTGATTTAGATTTTGTAAAACCCACGATTCGAGTCAGGGTTTTATATTCAGAACCGGTCGGTTCGACCATTATTTTCGAGTCGAGTCAGTTTTAGAACACATGTACTGAGCCGACGCCAGTCTCGTGTATGAGCCATGAGGGTCATGTGTACCCAAGTATATGATGATAATGTCATGAACACAACAGAAAAGAATGAGTTATCAGAATATATGAGAGTATGCAGTTCACTTTTTTTATTATGATATATAATGGATCGTAGAATTAGTTTTAGGCCGTTTACCGCGTTAGGACGCGTTACAGGCATTTTGGGTAGGTTGATAGTTCTAGAGCATATCATTATGATTTTTTTTGTGTTGTTTGATTTTACGGGATTTTTCCCGATTTTTATGAATTTTTTTAGGATTTAATATGACTTAGTTATTATACTTGACTCGAGCCGGAGACGAGTCAAGTCTTAATTACAAGTTTGCCACCCAACCATTTCTTCCCCACCCCCGACCTTTTCTCCCCCACGCCCAAACCCTAGCCGCCGCGCCGCCCCTGTTCGCGCGCCACCGCCGCCACGGCCGACACCGCCTGGCCGTCGATCGACGCCGCCCAGCCCGGCCGCCGCGTCGCCCTGCCGCCCCGACCAGGCCCGGCCACGAGCTGGCCGCCGCAACGCGAGGAATCACCGCGGTGACGCAGCACTTGCGTCGCCGATCGCGCCGCCGCCGACCGTCGCCACCACAATCAGGTGGTCGGCTCGACGTCCTCGACCCCTCAACTGCCTTTCCCGACCGGAGCAGAGGCCATCGCCGGCCTAGCCGGCCGGATCTAGCGACCCATCGCCGCCGCTCCATCTTATGCATTTTCCGGCGAGCCACCACCTCCGTTGGCCGCGTCGACCTCGTAGATGAGTCGGGCTCGCCGAGCCGGTTCCGAGGGTACCCAACACGACCACTTTCCGGCCAGTAGATGCCGCCGGCGATTGTCGCCGGAAAACCATCGGAAGCCGCCGGAAAACCGCCAGCAGCTGCCGAAAAACTGTCGGAAAATCGGAATTTCTGGAATTCACTGGAATTCATCGGATCTTCCGCGGGGCTCACCCAGTCGAACCCGATCGAGCTTCGGACGCCGATGAGCGCCGAATTTGAGTTCCGAGACACGCGACGGAACCCTAACCGTCGCCGATTGTCGACAACGTGAGGTATAATTACCTCCGATTGATTTATTTAAAATTGATGATAATTGTTAGCATAGCATGGTAGGGTTGATTAATTATCATGATTAATGTCTTAACCATGAATAAAGTAAAGATGTGCATGATGAGATTGTTAGTGAATGAAGTAAGTGATCTAATGAGATGAATTGTGTATGAGCATGTTAATCTAGTACGATGCAACTTAGAAGAACAGAATAAAATATGGTATGAATAGTTTGAGTTAGGATTATTTACTCTTATAATTATCTGATTGTTATTTTGATGGATGATCTTGTGGTTGCATTGTGTGTGATTCATTGATTTTGATGCATCATGTAGTTAGTGGGCGTTAGTATTTAGTTTTGATGTGTAGGTACGGAGTAGGAGCTCGCCGCCTAGGCGCGATGACACGCTTGGAGCTTCTACCAGGTCCGTTTAGGACTCGTCTGTTTTACTCTTTTCTATTGTATGTTTGTTTTAATGCCTACAGGACGAGTTAAGTGGCGCTTTATCGGATCCCACTTAACTCGGGCCATTTAATCGAATAGTTTTCCGGATTAATAACCCCTCGAGGATGAGATCCCTCGAGGATGATTTCGAAAACAAGATCCACCACAAGTTGCCTTCGGGCCTATTATATAAATCCCTACCCAGCCCTATATATATATGTAGTTTTCGCATTTTCAGTGAGACGAGAGATGGAGAAATCGACTGCACGTACCATGCAGAGGATGCCGTGACAGTCAAAGCGGGCTCTGGATTAGTGCCAGCGGACTGTTCCATTCCCGAGGGATCCTGACAACTCCGCGTTTGAGTTCCTCACACCCGGAGAACGTGGAGGTTTACGGGTACTGTTTAGTACAGCGCATGTCCGGACTTGTGGTTCAAAGGGTACTAAAGGCGACTGCCTGAGAGTACTCGGCCTTCGTGCTCAAGGCCAGGAGAAATATGGAGGTAAGGAGAGGGCTTAGGATAAAGTTTCACGAGAAGTACTGAAAAAGAAGTGCCGAGAGCGGCATAGTACCAGCAGCAGATCAGTAAGTTCGGGATGCTACCGGGTCTGCAGCCCAGTGGCTCCTCAGTAGTGCCCTTCAGAGTGTTCACGTGGAGTATATGTTGTTTTCTTTCATATGAGAGTTTGCTCTCATAGCCAGCTTGTTATAGTTATTTTATTTTCTGGACCAGTAACACTTGTTACTGACGTGTTTTTATACTATATGTAGGTAATAATCACGAGTTGGAGGAGCCAGCTTGGACGGAGGAGCAATGAGGTCTTGTACACACACACATGTTAGATTTCTGAATGTTTAATATTGTGTTATTATGTTATTATATTATGAATGATATGTTCAAATGCATGAGACATGATAGAATGTGAACATGATCAGAGATGCGCAGCGGAAGTGTGGTGGGTTGAAACCCCAGCTTCAGAATGAATTCATAAGATGTTAGATTTTGTGTGAATGAAATTATGGATGCATGTGTGTGTATATATATATATATATATATATATATATATTATTTTGACAGGGTGGGCCCATAATTACACTTTTAGGGGAAACCCTGTCTGTTTTATTTCAGAATTTTTATCGTAATTGTAATGATGTGAAATTTAGGTTGCATGTCATCCATGTAGTATCATGTTAGGGTTTTATGCATTTATCCATGCATGACAAGTCGTATCTACATCTTAAGACGCCGAAATTGGATCCGTATGAGTTAGGTTCGGGTTATCCGACCTAACCGGGGCTGGTAACATGCCGGTTCGGTTCACGAGTGTGAACCGGATTTGGGGTGTTACAGATTTTCCTATTTTGTATATCTGATGGAAGAAAATAGCAGCATTGGATATACTGACAAGAAAAATGTCGGTAGTTCCATGGAAGATAAGGAAGATCAGATACATGATTTGTGGTTGACTCAACATGAAATGCAGACTACAGAAGAAGATTGTGGGGAAATTGAAGAATTTGACAAGATTAGTGAAGATTTTGACGATAACACAAGTTGAAGGTGAAGCCGTACAAATATCCGAATCATTTATAAATATGAACCCTTGTTTGGGCATGGAATTCTCTTCAGAAAAAGCAGCATATGATTTTTACAACCAGTATGCAAGAAGACAAGGGTTTAGCATTCGAAAGGGTGGGTTTTATCGTTCGAGAAAGACGAACTGTATCATATCTCGAAAATTAGTCTGTTCAGAAAGAAGGTAAAAAATATGAATGACAAGAGGCAGATGGGGAGAGAAGTTAAAAGGCATAGAGAGACTAGAGAAGATTGCAAAGCTTATATGAGAATACATCTGAGCAAGTGTGGAGTGTGGAAAGTAGAAGATTTTTTGGACATTCATAGTCATAACTCCTCTACTCCAACCAAAGTTGGAAAGCTTCGGTCTCATAGTCGACTGTCTGAATCCTGCAAGAATATGATTGATTCACTGCATCAAACAGGAATGAGACCATCAGCCATCTCTAAAGTTTTGAATGCAACTTCTAATAGCATCAACATAGACAGAGTGATGCGCCAAGCTTGCAGCAACCATCTAAAAAGCACCCATAAGAATGATGTTGGGCGACAATGTTTAAGTGTTATTAAATACTTTCAAGAGAAAAATGTGAAAGACAATGACTTCTTCTTTGAAATTGAATTAGATGAGAATGGAACAACCCAAAATGTTTTTTGGGCTGATGGGAGATCAAGGGCATCTTATATGAACTTTGGTGATGTGATAGTGTTTGATGTAACTTATAGGACCAATGCATTCTCCATGCCGTTTGCTCCATTTACTGGTATTAATCATCATCGGCAATCGTCACTTTTTGGTTGTGCTTTACTTGCTGATGAGACAGAAGCAACATTCACTTGGTTGTTTAAGACATGGTTAAAATGTATGTGGGGAAAAGCACCTACTTCGATTATCACAGATCAAGATGGTGCAATGCGAAAGGCTATTGCAACTGTTTTTCCGAACACCCATCACAGGTTTTGCTCATGGCACATATCTAATAATGCCATGATTCATCTAAAACAATTGAAGTCCAACCATAGTGAATTTGAGAAAGAATATAGTGATTGGATATATAGAAGTGATACAACCGCTGAATTTGAGGAGAAATGGAAGATTATAAAAGAAAAATACAATTTGGACAAAAACAGTTGGTTGTCGTCCATGTATGATAGTCAGACACCATTGGATATCTATATACATGAAGGATAAGTTCTTTGCCGGTATGACTTCGAGCCAAAGAAGCGAGAGCATGAACTCATTTTTTGATGGATTTGTGCATTCACAAACCCCACTGGTAGATTTTGTGAGGCAGTATGATAGGGCGTTACAATCTCGTAGATTTGACGAGGAACAAGAGGATTTTAAGACTTTGAATTCCAAGCCTGTGCTATGTGGATACTCTCCTCTTGAGGCTGAAGCTGGGGCTATGTACACGAGATCAAATTTTGAAATGTTTAAAGATCAATTGAAAAGGAGCCAAGGATGCATTTACAAGAAAATCGGCGAGGAGAGTTCAATTACAAAATATGAAGTGTTTCCACATGATGATGCTGCTCAAAAACATGTTGTTGCATACCAAACTTGTGGACAAGTGAATGTCACATGTAGTTGCAAGAAATTTGAAAGCGAAGGAATTTTGTGTATGCACATTTTGAAAATTTTTCATAAGAAACAACTCTGCAAAATTCCAAGTCAATATGTGCTATATCGTTGGACAATTAAAGCTAGATATTGTTATTCAAGCCGAAGTGAGGATACCAACCTCATTCATTCCTCTACAAGTCCACTTACCCCATTGCAAATATGGAGATTTCGGAATATGACTATCTGATTACAAGATTTGGGAACAAGTTCAGATGAGCGATATCAGTTTGCATTACCACTTTTAGAAAATTTGGTTGAAAAGCTTGATGCGATTGGGACTTCATCTTCATTGAGAGTACAAACAAGTAACGAGTCTGTTGAGAGACAAGTTACAACTTCAATGGAGCATATTCCCCAAATAGTAGTACGTGACCCCTCTCAGTTGCGTACTAAAGGTCGTCCCAAGAATAGTCCCAGATTGAAGGCTGGATATGAAGTTGCTCAAGCTCAAACAAAAAACGGATGTGTAGTCTTTGTAATGAGAGAGGTCATTATTCTACAACATGTAAAAATATTCATAGCAATTGTAACAATGATTCCATATAATAAGATTTTGTAGGCTTATATAATGTATAGTTGTAGATGTGGGGAAACATTGTCATTGTATTTTTTGTGCATTTTGTAGATTTTAATCTTCTGTAATGTTATTGAATGACGATGATATATTTTTGTCTATTTATATTATTTTTAATATCATATATATGTTACTTTGAACACAACCATGATAAATCATACAATTTTTTATTTTTTTACATAATTACAACGTCTCAAATTTTTATCAAATATTTACTAAGTAGGATCTTGATGGATTCGAACCACCATCCCTCAAGTATTTCTTGAGTGCTCTGCCAATTTTGAGCTAAAGATCCATAACAGTTTAATTTAATGAAAAACATATTGGGATTCAATTTATCAACGCTTTTCTTCTTAGGTTGTGAAAGCAACTCCAGGGATTCGATTTAGCACAAATTGGGAGGATCGAGTTTAGTTTAGAATTGTCCGAAAGCATGCACGCATTCATGCATATACACCAGAGTATCGTGTCCCAATTACTGATCTAGAGAAACTCTATCCAGGATGATAACACGGATTAGAAAGAAAAAAAGACATCATAGATTAGAAAAAGTCTGAAAGATACTGACAATTTTGTCTATATAACAAGGCCATAAGTCTGAAAGAACAAAGACAACATAGATTAGACCTGAAAAATACACTACAGTCGAGAAATTTTTCAGCATTACGCAGTTCAAAATCAAAAGACATTGGTATAGGTTATGGCATGCAAAATAGTCTAAACACAATGGCATGCTAAGTTAAAGATACAGACAATTTTGTCTAGTGTCATGCATTTACATCATAGAATTACCTTTACATTGTCTAGTTGTGGAACAAACTGCAAAGCAGAAACTTCAAGAAGACGGTACATTCAAAGGAATAAGAAGTTTGATAATGTTCTTACCTTGGAATTTTTTTAGCTCCAGGTGTGACCAATTCCGACTCACCATGCAACAAACTTCGGATATATAGTTCGTCATCCACAACATAAGCAAGCATAGTTCTATCTGGTAAGAGATGTGCATCAATTATTTGCGAGCTAGCCTTCCCTGATCCTGCTACAACTTCGTGCTCTGCTCGCCCGCTTGCATTTACAGGGAGACGGTCTGGGTGGGGGCTAGAACTGCATTTACAGGGCCAGCTTGTGAACATCTCTAGCAAAGAGTAACAAGAAAGTAAAAGATATCAAGACATCGAATCGTGAACACATTCCCACCATCAACAATCCCAGAAACAGATGCAGTCTCAAGAACAGAAAATTCAGCAGCAACCATACTCACAATTTATGCAACATCAAACTCAAAAGCAACATAATCAGCAGCATCCCTTGCTTGTGAAAAACTACAATATGCCGGGACAATCACAGCTGCTGTCCCCAGTTGATAGTCAGGATATGACTGATTATGGGATTGAATCCAGTAGAAATTCTCTTCAATCTCATATGCCCGAGCAATGTCAAATTACCAAGCTGCAGAACAAATTCCAAATGCAGAATGCCAGTCTGGAAAATCAAACTAAAGGTGCACGGCTTCTTAAATCCAACCTTCAGGAGTTCCATTACCCATTTCCACCAGTCCCAAACCAAATGCAGCTGCAACAAATCATGCATCATTGTCAACAATATGTTGAATCCCAAAATACTTCTAATAAATTCTCTCAAGATGACAAGCTAATATACTTCTGCTAGGCCAGTGGAAGTCTCAATCAGCTGAAAGATTTCGACAAATAAATCAGAATGTTCAAAAACTGTAGTTAAAGATATTATTGTGTACTACCCCCTAAATTGAACCATTTACCTAGACATGGATGTCCTCTACATGTATATGGAAGCTATCTCATGAAATTTCTGTCATCTATTTTCCAGAACTACTACTCATTTATCTATTAGATTCGCAAGGATTATACTGTACCAGTAGCAGTTTTAACATGTGCGAACCCAGCTGCAGCGAAGAATGCAAGTGAAATCTGCAAATTTATGTAAATGAAATAAAATACGAATTGGACGGCGTAGTCATTTAACGTGAAGAATTTCAGCCCTGGGAAAGCAGTTACTAATAATTGATTCGCAAGTTGGCTATTGAAAGCAGTTACTATGTTACTCTTTCCGCATGACCATTTCAACACTCTTTCCACACGACCATTTCAACAATGATCCATGTGAACACCAGTAACGTGAAAGCAAACAAATTTCAATCCAAATTCGCTAAAAATCCCAAAATCCAGACAATTGATACACCTAGCTCCAATCCATACTCCCCACACATCTGTCTGTTTGTCTCAATAACCACTAATCAAGTCCCAAGTTGGCTCATTTTAAAACAATGACAATTCCCACATTGGCATTCCAAGCATCCATCAATGTGAAAGCAAACAAAATTGTCTCAAATTTCAATGCCAAGTCTCAATTTTATCAAACACACAAATTAATAAATCTACTAGCTCACAATCATAAAAACCAAAAAAAGCACACGTACCATTTCCAACAATGCAGAATCCCGTCCCACCCGACCAGCACCACAAAATCAGACCAAAGATTCTTACTTTCCAACCACCCAGATCCACAAAACGACCGACATCCACTCCAACCAGCTCACCGCCATCGCCTGCACACACCGGAGCGCCTCCTTCTTCTCCGTGTGCTCCCGATTCTCAGGCCTCGTTGAGGATCGAGCAGATCTCGCCGTCGCCGCCGGGAGAGGCGAGGCCGACGAAGGCGTCAAAGTGGTGGAGACAGAGCTAGCGGCACCGGCGACGGTAGTGGCGGCGATGAGTAGTTGGAGATCGAGAGGCGGCGCCGTCCATGGCGTTTGAATAAATTTTGAAGAGTGCTCAGGTTCCCAGATCCGTTGGATGGTCTTTTAATGGCCGGATTAAAATCTAAGCACAGGTAACATCGCTGTACTTGATCACAAAGTCCCCGTCCTCTCTCTCTCTCTATATATATAAAACCTTAGCACATTTTATGTTTATAATCCGTATATATAAAACCTTAGCACATTTTATGTTTATTATCCGTTTTTCAGTACATACATGAGTTTATTGATGTCGGGACGTTCACTTGGAGCACTTGGCCTGTTGGCCGGGGAAGACAATGTTGCAAGCTCGGCGTGGCCGCAGGAGAAGAATGACCCGAATGTGAGTGGGGTGCAGGCGAAGGTACTTGCGGGTAAGAAGACGCAGGAGGCCATGAAGGAGGCCATGGGCAAGCTTAGGGAGGAGAGAGGAAGCCCATCAACGAGGCCCCTGAGCAACCTCCACCATCAGAACCAGCTGAATAGAGAGTAGGGATTAAGATTGTTGTGGGTTATCTTTCTTGTGGTTCTGATTCCGACAAAATGCTGTAAATGTGAGAAGTGAGCAAGGAACTCATTCAAATTTTTTGGAGGTTCAGTTGTCAGCTGTATAGTATGCAAACAAATTGTGTATTTGGCTCATCTGGCTTTGTATAAACATTTTAATTTTTTATTATGCGGAATCACAATGATATTAAGTAACATTGCAAAATTTCAATGCGTGGATGGTTTATAAACGTTTAGAAATGGGAAACTATTGAGAATTCCATTTTGATTCATCATAAATAAATAAGAAGAGATATAAATTACTGAGAATAACATCTTATATTAGTGTAAATCATCAAAATTTAGAATAAATAACTGTAATTAATAATTAAACTCCTCTAACTGTATTAATTTGTACCAATCAAGAAGTTGCTACACGGAGTTTGTCGTAGCAAATGTTAGAACAAATCTTTCCCACTTTGAAATGAGTGTCATCTCTATAGTTTTAAACACTCAGTGGTACCGCTTTATGTGTTTGATATATTGCATATGACCAATAAATCCTTTACAGTTTAACCTTTCACCTTTCATACGATTTTAATCTGCACTTGATATTTTTAATATAAAATTTTCACAAAATCTAATATTTTTTCAAAAAATTTTGGTATTTTAATCGGTATTTAATAAAATATTGATGATAAAATATATTTTTTAATTATATTTAATTAAATATTTTATTTATAATTTTAAAATCAATTTGAGCTAGGTTCTACTTCGTTGAAACAAATATATCATTCTTATATAAAATATAAAAAAAGTTTAATGTATTGAAGAAATCTAATATATTCGGGTCGGGTCGGGTCGGTCGGGTCGGATGTCCTACCGAATACCGGGAAGTTCTGTTGACAACCCTGATTAGTAAACCTCGCAGTACTCCGACGTAGCGCCCCATTCCACCTCCGCGCCGCCGCCGTCTTCTCGCCGGCGATACCGCCGCCTCCGCCGGTCGGTCCTCCACCGCGCGCCTCGCCCCTCCTTCTCACTCTTTCTTCCTCGTTGTGGTACTTTCTTCCTCGCTTTCTTTTCTCTTTGGTTTATTGGGATCCCTTGTTCCCCTAAAAATGCATTCTTTTATACCTTTCTCGGCCTTAAGTTCTTCGATTTCTGCTTACTCTTATTGATTTCTATCAATTCGTCCGTCGGCTCGTTGATCTCGCTGCCAATCCGCCCCGAAAGCAGGTTTCTTTTGGTTCCTGCTGTGCTCCAAAAGATTCGGTTTTGGGACATTGGTTTTATTGTATATATAGTGATAATTTCATGTGGTGAGCTCGATCGCTTTAGTGTGCAAGGTTTTTTTCTGTTAGGTGTTGATTGAGTGTAGTTTTGTTGGCTTTCATGTAGGTGCCGAATTCGGCTGCAATATGAGCTCCGGCAATGGCATTGAACGTAGCTGGTATATTATACTTCAGCCTAATCAGGAGCAAGTTGGTCCATATGCCTTTTCAGAATTGCAGGGTAAGAGCAGATTTATGTGGATATTTACTGTTCACCTGGTTTAATATACTGTTAGCTGTTTTGTGTGGAATGCTTGAACTTATGATGGGAGCTTGGTTGAGGTTTTACTCTGGGTCTGGCTTCGCAGTATCTTGTTGAACTGGCGTGCACATGATTGTTGTGATCATATGTCTGTTAGGGCTAGCACATTTTCATTGGTATTCCTTATCTCTGTCTTCCTTTAGTACCTGCATACGAAAGAGTAAAGGCTACTATTGATCACACACTGCTTTCTTCCTCTAGTACCTGCATAAGAAAGAATAAAGGTTACCATTGATCACACAGTTCATACACCGCCATAGGATTTTCTTCCTTTTTTTTTCTGTGAGATATGATGATTTTGGTGATACATGTTCTGTCTTTTTTGTGTTTACCAGAGCATGTCTCAAATGGTTTCATCCATGAGAATGCATTGTTATGGGCCGAAGGGACCACTGAGTGGGTACCATTGTCCTCTATTCCCGAATTGCATTTGATGATACCCAGAACCAATAATAATGTGCTTGGCGAGGCTGTCGTATATCAGAACAATGGTTCTCAAGGAAGCAATGTTCATCTGGTTGATTCTGTAGACGCCCCAGAAGGTGACGATGACTTCACAAAATTTCAAAAGGAAGTCAGAGAGGCAGAACTCAAGGCTTTGAAGCATGGCGTAAATGATGATATAGAAGAGTCCAGGAGAAATTTATTGGACGAGGATGCTGGGGACAGGCCTTCTACACCACCAGATGGCGAGGAAGAATTTACAGATGATGATGGAACAGTCTATAAGTGGGACCGCAGCCTTGGAGCATGGGTTCCTCAAGTGGATATTTGAGTTCTTGGGCATATTTTGTGTTACTGTTGTCTTTTGTTGTATGCTACTAACCTTCCAGTTTTTCGATCTCAGGAAAATGTATCTTTTGAAGGTCAGAAATATGCCCCCGAGGAAATGACCTATGCGAACGAAGAAGAGGTTTTTCCGTTAGTAGGTGCTGCTCTAACTACTACACAAGACGAAGCAATTGGAAATGATAATGCAAAGCCTAATCAAAAGAGGAAGGCACCTGAGAAAGGGACAGATAAAAAGGTATATTTGTACATCTTCTCTTGTTTGCTGTTCCTGCCTTTGTTCTGCATGTTCTGACGTATTTTCTGTGTGTGTTTTTTTGTAATTATAATCTTCGAATTCTATGGACATGCAGAACACTGGCTTTTGCAAATGCCACGCTTCTTTGAATCTGTGCTGAAGACACTTCTAATATACGAGGAGAAGTAATGCTGACACATTTTGAGCTGATCTTTATGTTCACAGGAAGCAAACAAGCCTCCAGAGAGTTGGTTTGACCTAAAAGTCAACACCCATGTATATGTCACGGGATTGCCTGATGATGTTACTGCGGAGGAAGTAAGAATTTTTTATACTAATCTTGTTTTGAAGGTTTTGTTTTTTGCTAGCTAAACTGTTTGTTAGGTCATATTCATTTTCAGTTAGTGCAATTTTGTGTCTAAGATGTTAAAAAAATGACCTCTAATGTTGGTTTTTAAATAACATTGCAGTTGGTGGAGGTATTTTCTAAATGTGGCCTTATAAAAGAGGTAAGTTCCACCATTTTTATTGGCATTTATTTATTTTGATAGAACAGGAAACCTTCGCATGTATAGTATTGTTTGTTTTAAAGGATGGCTGAATGACATTTTCTCAACGTTGTTTTTCTTTTTCTTTTGGTAGTTAGTCCATCTCATAAGAAAGATAATTTGTTGCCACATTAAAAGAATATGTTGGGATTTTTTAGCAAGCTTCTTTTTGACAACCTAATGCAAGTTTGGAATATGTTCAAATTGTTTGTTCTATATGCGTAATGTTTCAATGGTATTTTTTGACAATTCAAATGCAAGTTTGGAATGTACATAGAACTTCTTTATTGAATGATGTATTTAAAAGAAACCCTGCTTGGCCATTGTTCTTTTCTAAAGATGAGTACTGCATTCATTTTTTATGACCCTTTTGCATAGAAATGATTAGATTTACACATTTTTATGATGGTTCATGTAGCCTACGATATTTAATGCAAAAAATGACTGATTTTGTTGGGATGAATCTTCTTTGCTGATGGTGTGTCTTTGATGAGATAGGATCCTGAAACTAAAAAGCCCCGAGTGAAGATCTATATAGATAAAGAAACAGGAAAAATCAAGGGAGATGCACTAGTTACCTATTTGAAGGTACATTTCTTGTGAGGCATCACAACATAAATTCATTGTTGGACATCCTATTTTAAGTAACGCATACATACTTTGAAACTTAAACTATCAGGAACCATCAGTGGAACTGGCAATTCAAATTCTGGATGGCACACCCTTCCGCCCTGATGGAAAGATACCTATGACTGTGACACAAGCTAAATTTGAGCAGAAAGGTAGCTGCTATTCATTCTTCTTATCAGAATTTTTTGGATCTTACACCGTTTTCATTTCCTTTATGGAATAAAAAAGTATGGATGGAATTCAATTTTGCAATTTTTATTATGGATGCTGCGTAACTTGCAATATTAGTTGCCTGATGTTTGTTATATATTTATTTTTATTCCAGGGGATAAATTTATTTCCAAGCAAATGGATAAGAAGAAGAAGAAGAAACTGAAGAAAGTGGAAGATAAGATGCTTGGTTGGGGTGTGTATATGCCTCCTTTTCACATATTTATGGAACTTTGTTGTTAATATTCTGGACAACATGCTGGACCTTGATCTCTTCTCATAATATAGATTTTATTGACACTTATGCTTAAATTCCATAGGTGGACGTGATGATGCAAAAGTCACTATTCCTGCTACTATTATTCTCCGTCACATGTTCACTCCATCTGAAATGAGGGTATACACTGTTCTTATTCTAAGTCAGTTAGTTTGGTGTATATCTTGTGTTTTTGTTTTACCTTTTGATGTGATTGCCTGTTATAGCGAATTATAGCAAACTTAGCTGGAAATTTTTGAACTGTTTTTCATTTATCATAACTATTATACGAGCTAACAAACATTAGTTACTCTCATGATGGCTCAATGGCCTTAAATTCTCTGCAAGTATAAAAATTGCTATGGCTGCAGGCTGATGAAAATCTTCGGTCTGAGCTGGAGTTTGATGTCCAGGAGGAATGTGTCAAACTTGGTCCTCTTGACTCAGTCAAGGTATACAAAATAAATTTGCCATGATGTTCAGTATTTGAAAGTGACATTACCTAGAAAAGAAGTATGAGTATTGCCATATCCAATTTAAGGAAGGAATTATCTTTGTGAAAATTTAGGAATTAAGCGTACAATCATTCTGGCAATATGCAAAAATAGCTTCATGGATAAGTTCTTAAATGTGACATTTCATGAAGCAAAATATAGTAATCATGCGGGCTTAAATCCATTGTGTTTCAGGTATGCGAGAATCATCCACAGGGTGTGGTCTTGGTGAAGTTTAAAGACCAGAAGGATGCTCTTAAATGCATTGATCTGATGAATGGAAGATGGTGAGTATTATCTTCTTGGCCGGAAATTTAAAAATGTTCGTGAGAATTGTCAGAAAAAAGTCTGATATCCATTCTAGGTTTATAATGCCGCTTCTGCATTTCACTATGTCCATTTTTAAATTGGGATCCCATCTCAGGGGTTTTGTCACAATTACGAAGGTACTGAACCGTCCTGTAGTTTGAAAGGTGTCAATTGTGGTTTCTATTTAAAAAATGATTTAGGACTTGAAGTATGAAGTTTGGAAGTTGTTTGTAAAAGTTGGTTACACCATACTTCGGTAATTAACTTGGCCACTAAAACTAGACATATTGATTTCTTTTAGTTTGTACGAGTATGTTGGACTTCCGAGAAAGTTTTAGGTTATTTGTTGTCTCTTTTGGGGCGTGCTAGAAGATTAACTTCCTTGGTCATATGATCTGCTTTTGCCTACTTTGTTATTTTTGCTGGAAAGGTTTGGAGGAAGGCAGATTCATGCAAGTGCGGATGACGGTTCTGTAAACCATGCCCTTGTTCGTGACCTTGAAGCAGACGCTATGAGATTGGAACAGTTTGGTGCAGAACTTGAGAGTGATGACTCGTAATCATAGTGAATCGCTGGTTGGCTAGTTTTTATGTAAATAAATTACAAGACTAGTGAACCTAATGCGAGGCCCGTCTACTTCTGTTTTCACTTACCCTGCTCAGTTCATTTTCTTTATGCTGCTGAGTTTTAATTGATGAACAATGTGCATGCCTTTATCTTGTAGACAATTGTTGACTGTAATTCGAGGTGTTAATGGCGAAAGCTCGTGAAGGGTGAATTTTATTGCATATAATTTCACAGCCCATTGGGAATGAAAAGCTTTAAAATATGATTTTTTTATCCCAAGCTTAAAAATATGTTGAAGGTAGCGGGGAACCCTCTATAGGAACTCGAGTAGATGGTGTTTTCTAGTAGGATAATTTTCTAACAGGCCTAATCTATTAGCACATCGCCAATCGCCAAACATCATTTAACCCTTGTGTTGTTCTGGGTTATTTTTTATTTGATTGAACTACTATCATTCTTAGTCATCAACCTATCATATGTGCCTGCTAATTGCCTCTTTAAATGTAAATGAATGCAATGGACTGTAAGCAGTAACAGGCAAAACAATTAATCAAGCACTAATCATGGTCTGATCCAGCCATTGGCAATGGCCTTAAAATCATCAAACATGCACCATAATGCGATAGGTAGTAGAAAAGCATCGACTGCAAGCTTAGAAACGAAAAGATTAAAAAAACCGTACATGTATGGCCCTAAAATCAATCCCAATAATAGCCAAGTTACAATGCACATTAGCTTTTGCAAGTGAATCACAACTACATCAGAATGGCTTGGAAAAACAACTACACCAGAATAAGGTTGTACCCAATTCAGAACGAGCGTGAACAATAACAACCACAAACAAAAAATGTTAAAATGATTATTTCTCTTCATCCTTTAAATTTCAACGGAACACAGAGATTTGAAGTAAAAAAAATGAAGATGACGATAATATAATAGAAGACGAATTACAGCAAGCACCCATTTAGTAGAGCTTCAATTGAGTCCAAAATTAGGCTAAAACAGGAACAAATAAGGGCACATTTTAAGAATTAAAATGATATCGCAAGACAACTGCAAAAACCTTCAAGCCCAATATACTCCGTATGCAAATTCCGTTCACAAAACAGAATCAATTAAATCCAGAATTAGGCAATTGATTACTTTTCCTATGTGAAATCTTCCTTAGAGAAGAACTTGTCGGTTGAAAATCCAGCTGAAAGGCATGGTTCTAGATACCTCTGCCTTGCGGTGGTTTCTCTCAGCAAGCTTGCGGAATCTAGGGGCCAGGGTGCAAACATAGTCTTGAGCCTTTCGGCCCTCGTCAGATAATCCAGTTATCTCCTCCAGCTTCCATCGCCCAACAAGAAATTCGAGAATGTCAGTATAATCATTGGCTGTGTAGACACCAATGCGCTCAGCCACCGATGAGAAGTGCTTGAAAAGATTTTCATCCAGGCCATCATACATCAAGTGAGCAGGCATTGAGATGCTTTTCTTCATCATATCTGCAAATGCCAACATTGCACCATCAGGGTCAATCTCAAACAACTTCTCCACTATCCTTGTATAGGCTTTCTCATGACGCTTCTCATCTGCTGCAATGGTTCCACAGATCTTAGCAAGATGGATGTCCCCATGTTCTTTTGCAAGACGACCTGTGTTTCCATGGGAAACAGCGGTTGCCCTTTCTTGAAATGATGTATAAACAAACCCAAGATAAGGGTTATTCTCTGATTTTGGATCCTATAAGAGATAAAGAAAGTGTCATACAAAGGGACAACATGGGGATACAAGCAATGGAAGGACTGGAAACACCTTTTTTTTAAATACAAAGATCTGGGATATGTCGTATAGAAATCTCAAGGCAATTCATAAACTTACCATTCCTGATCCAATCAAGTACTGGATAGTCTTCTCAATTTGTCTCATGTCTACTCTTCCTGTAAGGTATAGATACTTGTTAAGAAGATCCCCGTGTCTGTTCTCCTCAGCAGTCCATGCTCTTGTCCAGATGGCCCAGGATGTAAGGCTAGCACCCGTTTCATCACGAACACCGTCAAGAGTATTTAACATGGTTTGATAAGTTGGCAGAGCCTCCTCTGTAATCATATCTCCAACTAAACAAACCAAATATTCGTCGGGAATACCTTTTGATCTCTCTTGCAATTCCAAAACTTGCTCTGTAAAGCCGTCAGAAGAAGAATCAGGAAGAAAATCCTGTGGCTGCCAGCTATCTTCAACAGGTTTCAAAATAGGTAAGATGTTATCCTCCGCCCAAGATTCCAGAGATTTGAATATCTCGATCTTCTCAGGGGGCAAGGAATGAGTAATTTGTGTGTGAACCTCACGCCGTGGGGATAATGATTTCCTTATAGTTGGCACTTCCCTACACGGCATAACCAGTTGGAAAATGAATTTAGTAACTTTTGTTCAAAAAGCTATGACAAACATCTGCTATATTTCCACTAAAATATTTAGAATTAAAGTTAAAATTACAAAGATAAAAAGTGTAATTATCTCTACCACAGCATTACAAAAGTGAAATCAAGATGAAAAGGCAGGATTTTTTTAAAAAAATTATACAATATGTGCATTTGCTTTGTAGTGCCATTGTGCAGTAAACCTTGTAATCAAGCACATTAAAAAAATGACAGATAAGATAAACTCTTTTTTGCAGTCTGTAAGTAAACCGTGGGAATTCAAATTAAATGTGAAAATTCAATAATTAAAAAAAAGTATTCCTCCTGTAGCAAAACCTCTTTCAAGAAACGAGTGTCAGATGAATGTTTCCTTCGTAATAATTTGCCTCTCAAGTTTTCAATTATATCTCACAAATAGCCAGCTAATGGATGAGTAAAATATCAGTCCATTTGATGGAATTAAAGAGTAAACTATTACAAATGGGAAAAAACATAAACGTTTCTCAAATATAAAGAAGCTTGCAAAGTGGACAAAGTGCTGTTAGGAAAGATGCAATTAAATCAACCCAAAAACCTACTTGGAATTCAGACGCATCATGAACTAGAAGCTCAAGACATATATATAAAATTATCATTTCACGGCAAGAACTTGCAATGTACAACCACTGCTTCACACCATCTATTTTAAAGGGGGAAAAAAGAGAACCTAGAGGTTCGAAATCAAATTCCCAACAACCTTTAAAGAATGTTCTACAGACAAAATTAGCCGCAGTTTTTCCTCCACAAGAGAATCCTTCCTGACTTAATCAACCCGTTTATTCTAGTAAACATGAATTTTCCTGAAACTACTAGAGATTCTTTAAACGATAAATAAACGCAGCCCCCTTCAAATAAACAGAAGCTCTCAAAATGATCAGAAAGGCTGAACTTTCAAGTTTTAACACGACACGAGCAGATTGAGAAAAAATAATACATAAAAACATAAAATAAAACACCATGCAACAACTTTTCAAAAAAAAAAATGCAAGACTTGCAACAGCATTTATTTTTATGAAACTCCCACATTGAAACTTACACACAGCAACGTGAACTACTGTCAACCAAATTACAAATGAAAAGGCAGAAGAGACAGCATAATCCAACATACATACATCAAACAACAGACATCAATAGACATGATAAAAGCAATAATGCGCCCCAGCAACCCAATCATTAAAAAGATGAATAAATGGTATCAAAACGCAAACATGCACGCCACACATTCAAACACCACTACCACCGAATGAGAGACTTTTTTCCAGGCTCAGAATGGGCGTGTCCCCCAATGAAGGTACAACAGACACAATGCAACCAAACAAAGTCTACAACTTCAACCACACGGAGCGCAACAAGCAGATGAACAAAGATGCAACGATTGGGGGGACTCGCACGGACTTGGGATTGGAGGTGATGGTCGAGGCCGTGACGACGCGGTGAGATCTGCAGGCGGCGGCGCGGCGGAGGCCCAAAGGCGAGACCTTTGGCGGCTGGAATGTGAGGGGCGTCTTGAGCGCCATATTCCGGCGACGGCGAACGACGAGGCGGGTAGACGAAGGGCGGAGGGAAGAAGGACAGGTCTGGTGATTAATAGGAGCCACATCAAGGCCCCGGGCCCACCTGGACTTCATTATTTTAACAATTTTTTTAAAAATAAGTAATTAAATGCTGTGTAAACGTAATTGATGTAATTTAATATATTTAGTATAATAAGTTCATTTTATGAATATTTGTAAAATATTATTGTAAAAATTAATATATATATATATATATGTACTATTGTATTTTAATTTATTGAATCCCCTCCTATTCATTGGTGCATGATTTTTTTTATATAAAAAGAGTTGACAAAATTGTTGCTTTACATTAAAGTTTTTAATAATTAAAACTTTAAAGATATAATTATGCTTTAGATGATATTTTTATCTGCCAGATAATGGCTTTCAATTTTTTTTAAACGAATGTAATTTGTAATTTGTAATTTGTTTTTAACAAATAAAAAGAATATATGATCGAATTTCTTAGGTTCAAATGCCAAAAAAACATAAGTTGGTGATAATTTATAATTATTATTAAATTATTATATATATTGTTCGACGTGGGAAGATGGAAAACAGAGGAGGCCAACAATGAACAAAACCATGGGCTGTTTGAGAAACCAAGGAGCATGCCCAGTTGGCAACGCCCTTCATGCATGCAGTAAAACAGCGGCATCTTGGGAAATATGGAAACAGGGGGCTTTAACATTATATATATTTAACAAAAGTTTTTAGCACATAAACAAGTGATAATGTGTTTTATTTCCCCCTTGCTATGCTAGTCTTGTCTAGATGAGAAAATTTTGCAATGGGCCGAGCCATTGGTTGAATAATGCACAATCATAAATGATATTTTTATGGGGAAAAAAATGCTGTCTAATCAAAATTTTCAGAAAAATTTTCCTGGGTCGTCTTCTTCAACACACGTGAAATTGCAGACACTGAAATGGTGCAATGCGACGGTCAATGGGGCATTGCATGCTGTAATGGGGACATAAATATCGACACTGTTTTCCGGCGGAGCCCAAGAGAAGGAACGTGGTGGAGATTCAACCACTGCAAATGTTTAGCTGGGAAGTTGCTGATGTGATTTGAATTGAAGTTTGTAATGAGAAAAGCTTCGCTGTGTCATTACTACGTTTTCCTAATGCAATGTGGTTGCTCAACCATACCACCTCATTTGATTGACTCCATTTCATGGCAATCCAGTGCAAGTCAATTCTGCCTTGTTTTTCATTTGCCATTTTCTCTTCTTTGGCATGAATCTGAAGTAGGTGCTAATGTGATTAACATGTAATTTTCTATCTGATTTCAAACATTGGTTCCATTTATAGACAACACTACATGGAAAGGGTTTGGAATGCCTTGAATTTAATCCAACATAGAGAGTCCACAACATTGGGCCCTCTTGTGCTTGCTCCTACACCATGAACACAAGCCTGGTTGAGTGTGGTGTGGATCATCTCCATTCAATGTATTCCATACAAAGGTTAATGCTTGTGACCTTAATTATCCAAGCATGTCTATATAGTATATTCCATCAATGACTTCATTGAGTTTTCACACCATTGTATTCTAAATTTCATCCGTTGGACTCCTTGAAAATGTTAAGTGTGGTCATTAGTAGGGCTACTAATTAAGTAAGCCAGCTCATGAATATTTAGCTTTTAGTTCGGCTTGATTCGAAACTCGATATTTAAATATTCGAGTTCAAATTCGAATCCTTCGAATCAAGTTTGAGTAAGGCGGTGTTTGACTCGACTTAACTCAATTATAACTTAAACTCGACTCGAAATCGACTTGTAACTCAACTCGAATTCGACTCGATAAAATAATATAATAATATAGTATTTATATTATATTATATATATATACATATAAATTTAATTGTAACTAGTTATATTTATTTATATACAATATAACAAGAAAGTAATGAGATATCTTAGATGAGTTTTTTAAGTGAGTTACTTTTGATTTTATAATCAAACTGGTTTCAAGTTTACAAACAAGCTAGGTTCGAGCTTGTCAAAGTTAAATAGTTTAAGTATATTCGAGCTTGAGTTGAACTCGAACAACATAAAAAATATTTGAGTCGAGCTCGAACATATATATTCAAAACTCGTTTGATATCGAGCCGAATTCAAACGTAATTCGAACTATTCAAGTCGAATTTAAATACAAATTGAGTTTGACTTACTCGCTCGTTTAACGATCTTAATTATTAGAACAATAATATGAATCAGTTGAATATATGTATATGAATGCAAACAAAGTCATATGACGCATTAGCAACACCATACACATGAAACATACCAAGCATGTAACTCACCCTCAGAGAAAACTTGTTGCAAACAATGCCAAGAAAAAATGAAAAATACTTATTTGAAGTTGAAGGGTTTCCTTCCAAGACCAGCAGGCAAAGAAGTGGCAGAGTCCACACTAATGTTACCAATTGCATCCATGGGCTTCAGGTTCCCACTCATCCTTTGTGGAGCTGAATCCTTCCCTAACATGTTGGATGTGGCCTTGCCCCACCTGAAGGACCCAATGCTTTGGCCAAGGGACATCCTCTTCCTCGGCTGGGCCCGCATTGCCGCCGCCCCCTCCACAGCTCCATCTCTTGGGCTGACCACGTATGCCCTGACCTTCGCCTTTGCCGAAACCGTCGGCACCATGTAATTTGGCACCGAGAACGGCGGGCAGCTCGTCAAGCTCTCATCGTCCCTCATCGGGGTCCTCGGCAAGAACCCTGCAGCGCCGGATTTGGTCTTTATTTGCTTCGCCGGCGCCATTTTAGTCAACGCCGGAGAAAGGAGTGGCGACGGGTGGACGCCGGTCTCGGCGGGGCTGAAGTTGGGCCGTTTATTGGGCTGGGCTGGACTGATCATAGTGTTGGGCTGTGGGCTGGGCTTGGGGAGTGGACTCCCATCTTCCTTGGGCAGTGTGGTAACCATTTCTCTTTCAAGCCAATTCCACCAATACGGTAATCCTCCGGCTCTGATGACCTTAATTGCATCATAGGCTGTGCTGGGACTGGCCTTCCAAAGCTTAATTCAATACCAAAATAAGATTTGAAAGAAAATTTCATGTCACCAGTGCATAAATATATGTATAATACAAGATTATGGAGAAAAAAAGATGAATGATTGATTGATTGATTGTGATAGAAATGAAGTTATATTATTGATAACCTGGTGAGAATAAGCATAGGCCAGGGCCCTCTCCCTCTTCATAACGGCTTCAACCTTCCTCTGCAGCCTTGCTCCCATCTCATCCTTGGTTAATAGGCTGTCATCCCACTCTTCGTGGAGCTCTTGCTCCTTCTCTGACTGCTGTAAACACATCATACACACGAAAATTTATCAGTAACTCCCCCTCTCAAATTACACACTAAGCTAGTGATTATTTTGTCTAGCTGGTAAGTAAAATTGTGAATCAACAAACTAAATTTTTCCAAGGCAAATCCATTATAATAGTACTATTGAGTTTCGAGTTTTTCTGAAATGTAAGTGATATATGAGTATGTTCTTACTGGGGAGTGAGTGACCAGCTGCTCATGATGCTCTCTTGCTCCGTGTAGTGAGATTTGTGATGTCTATGGGAGGCCCTGCTCTCCATCGTCTGCACCCTCCTCGAGTGGATCTGCGTCCGAACTCTCACAACCCATTGCATGCATTTCATGGCGTTCATGGTCTGTCGTTTCACGCTCTGCCCCCTCATCACCCCTTGGAGCCTCACCAGGCCCTTGAGCAACCTGTAGCTCCTCCTTGCTGCGTACCCTCTGTAGGCTGCTTGGATTCTAATGGCCGCCAAATGGTGCTTGTGATAGGTGATGGGTGCAGGCTTTGGGCTACGGTGACTCTTAATGGGCGATTTGGGTCGGTGCAAAGGAGGAGCTTTTGGGGTGGTGGGGAGTTTGGCTTCTCATTCAGTACCTTGGGTGGTGGTGGTGGGAGAGGAGGTGGTGGTGGTGGCGGCAAGATATGGGGTCTGATCTGGTGGAAGAGCTCTCTGGAGGAGGGGGAAGGTGTAGTGTGATGTTTGTCATGGCGTAGATACTCCCTGTCTGCATCTCCCAGTATCTTTTCAACACTGCTGGGCTCTCTGTAGAGTGGGATGAAGGAGCCGGTCTGTTCTCCATGCTTTAGCTTCCCAAGTCCCCATTTCTTCTTGTCCTTGGAGTTTTTCTTCTCTGCTCCCTATGGTTGAAATGAAATCCAATTCTTGATACAATTGGTGATATTGAGATTGCCAAGGAAGAAGATCAAACTATACACATGCTTATATGTTACAAAAGCTTACATGGGAAGATGGTAACTTGTCTTTGGAACCCGCGGGAGCAAAGACCCTTTTCAGAGCTGAAAACCAGCTTCCTTTCTTGCCCATGGCTCCGGCATTACTTTCTACAACAGCAGGTCATAATTCAACAAGGTTGGCATGAACAATAGCAGGAAGATAAAAGTAACAAATAGAAGCCACCAGATTCAGAAAGTTGGTTGTCATTCTTTCCGTTGCAACTAGCTAACCACCACATTTGTGTTGTATTTGACTATCAATTACTGGTTGTTGGACATAAAATGCATCAAGGAAATCTATCGTTAACTGGCTTTTTCAAGGACTATGGAGTTGGACTCTGGGCACAGTAAGTACCTATGCTATTCACCAAGAAGCCGTACCTTATGCTGTATGTTTTTCTGCAATATATGAGTTGCAATATTTGATTGACATTCCTTTCTTTTCTCTTTGCAAATTATTCCTGTCAATGTTGCAAATCCCAGAAACGTCCAACAAAACTGAGATAATCAATCATCCTCGTCTATGAACTTCTTCGTTTTAAGCTAAGACTACAACACCTTTCATGATCAGCTGTTAATTACAAGTTGCATGAAAAACTAAACATGAACCATTCAAGAAGAAAGACGAGCAAAATTTTTTTGGAAATCAGCTAGCAAGCAGTATAAAACTAGGATTAAGCAAACTTCACTCACCAATTCATTTGCTTCTTTCTTGTGCAGGAGAAGGCATGAAGCATGGCGGCTTCTCTCCCCTTACAAACTATTTTTCCCGTTCTATGACTTCCCATTTAACCAGTTCTTATCTACATCTAACAGTGAATTCCATTGATCCAAGCCCTTTTACCTTTCCCCCGGCCATTTATACTGTTCTTTTGTCACTATGATGATAGGGAAGAGTATCTCCTCAATTGCCCATTTCCTCACTCCATGACACCGACCAACTTTGCTTCGATGGAAAGCTTTCCTGTGCCCAATGATGTAAGTAACTGTTAGGTCGCCTCCTTGCGATATAAAGCACCGGTGGATAAACATTTGATCGTTAGAAGAAGAATAATAAACTGGAAGAATACAGAAAAAGTTGGCCAACTACTTGAAAGAAAGCTTGTCGAATTATAGCACCCATTAGCCTTTCTTTATCTGCAACGTCACTCTCGGTTTGCTCTCTTCTTCTTTATTACATGTTGCAAATAGAGATATTAATGTTCCCATGTAAGCTTTTAGCTTCTAATCAAACTGGGTCAGTTGCTTTTTTGGTTGAGATGAAAGCAAATATGATAAAAGGATGAGGCTTGCTTCAAAGCCAACCCAAAATTCACTTAAAAGGGTACTTGCTTGTGAAGATTAGTGGTGGTTATCTCATCTAAATCAGCGTCAGACTGAAAGGCTATGGTTGTTGCTAGCTGCTTATGGTTGTTGCTAACTGCTTATGGTTGTTGCTAACTGCTTGTGTTAACAAGTCCTTAAACGAATCAATTGTCAAACCGTTAAGTAATCTATCTTAGCTAGTAGTCGACTACTATTAATTACTTATTATAATCACATATTGAAGCTACATCTTGACAAAATTATACGAGTAGAGTTTCCATTTGGATGGTAGCAAACCAAGTGCATGCAAAACAAAACACACACAGAATAAACTGGGTATTTGTACTTAATAGCGTTGGAGATATTATTTGCGTACTAAGATTCGGTTTTGGCATTCCCTGTTAATTCTCTGATTTGTAATTCTCATTCCCATTTGTGCACAAACATTTACAGAGATCAAAGTACGAGTTTAAGCTAAATGACATGCAGTTCTATACAAGAGTAAAACAGACAACTCTTTAAACATTAACAAAATATACACATCATGTGATAGTACATGACTATGAAAAAAGAAAGGAGAAAAAAATCTCTGGGGTTAGAACTGAAGCACGCTACAATATAATGCCGTGTCCAACATCCTACACAAATTACTTGGGTCTTGCAACAAATGAAGGCTATTGATAAAGGCTCTCAAATTAAATCTGCAAGCTAGTCCCCAAGAACAAGCAAACACAAATGTTGATAACTGTTACTTTACAGCATCTATTTTACATAAATATAGCAAAACTATTGCGTAAAATAATTCCAGTATCCCAATACCCACAGCAGAATTTCAATTCTGATAGCAATGCAAAGGAAAAGCTTACTTGCGCCAATTCAGCTCCTCGAGCGAGGAATGAGAGTTGGAATTATAGGGTGTTAGTTCGGGCTTCCGCAAGTAGTGATCAATAGCTGTGCTTCTCTAACACTTGAGCTTTAGAAATCATAAACAGGGCTTGGTGAGTGGGAGAAGTAATGGTCAAGTAACTCGAATGAGAAGAACAGCCATGACAAACATGCTTGCCATAGCAAAGATAAGAAGCCAAGTCAAAACAAGTCGTTTTGGAACCCTCCACAGCTTGGGCATTCACGTGGCTGGTGCGGTTCAAGCTATGCTCTACAGCTCTTTCAGTAGAATCCAAGATCTGAAAGGGAAAAGAATACCAAGCCAGCTTCATAGAGAGTCTAGAACTTGATAAATTCATGAAAACTAATTAGGAAAAGCATATATTTAATTTACAGCAGGCTTGCACGTGGAATCCTTTTTTACCCAAAAGAACTTAAGATGCGTATTCAAATACAAAATCACCAATCAGAAAACAGGTCAAGATCAGAGAAGATCAATAAGAAAGAAGCTACACTAATAAAGAAATGAAAGGAACTTGTGTCCTCAAGGAAAAGGTTCAAATTGAAGATGTAGTAATACGTGTGAATGTGTTATTAGGAATGCATTTGAAGTAACTTCGGTGTTTTAGACAGATTGATTCATCATGAGGCTGCTTTCCCTGAGTTGTTGAGCCAAATCAACCATCTCGACAGTCAAATCTTCTTGAATTTCTGTTTGAAAGATGGTATTATTTATAAAAATTATGAAATAATAAATCCAACAAAGCAAGGAGTGTAAATATAAAACAGTTGCCCAAAAAAGCTAATTACGATGAAGTCTACACATTTGCCTGAAATTAGTTATATATGAAGCGGAAGCCAAAGTGGATAAAACCAATTATACCACCTCACCCGAAGCTCCTTCGCAGACCAGTAGGTGAGCTGACTTCTTCAGTTTGGGGGGTTTCTGCTGGGCATGGCGTTTGCATGACATCTGCTGCTCCCAACAATAAAGGCCGACAATATTGCAAGATTTGTTTAATTTATATTAAAGAATCAGATAGTGATCGGATTACAGAGAAGAAATTAAGCTTCTAATTCCAAAGATGAGGAAATAAATAGTGTCTTTGAAGAGATTAATAGCAATCTCCACATGAGACATTCTAACTGTAGAATTGGACATTAATACCTAGTTGTATAAATGTACATTCTTTACGCATAAAGATAGGTAACCAGCACCTGCTGTAAATTAGACCATTGGCTACGCATGAAAATCGCACTACAGATCATCTGAACACAGACATCTCAGCACATGCCAATTTCTCACAAAAGAATAGAGCATATCTGTCACATATCTTAATAATGGTGAGAGTTGTTCAATAGACAGTTTTCACGGACATGAAATAGGAAGGCAAGGGTAACAATAGAAAGGCTTTACCAGAAACTAGAACTTCCCCAAATATCAAAGTAAAAGAAGTAGAAAGGCATAAAACATGGATCCAATAATCAGCACATGCTAGGTGCAACATGAAATGTACACCAACAGAGACAGAGTTTTCTTTAAAAATAATATTGCAAATAGAAACAACATTGAAAAATGTACAGTCATGACTTACAGTTGGAACATCTAATCTGGCGGCAATAGCATTAATTTTCTCTGAATATTCATTTATCATTCCCTTAAGAGATTCTGCACACCGGCATAAAAAAAGACACTGGTGAAAGGTGGTTACAAGGAAAAAAGAAGCCCGACAAAATTAATCATCGATTACCATTTATCCTATCCTAACGATATAAGATGGCCTCTTTATTATCCATCTCTGGTTAGAATAAGTCATGCAACCATCATTTCATGAAACTTACCCTTTAAATGTGATATTTATAATGAAGGCAAAAATTCCGATCATAGTTTCCCCCAAGTGGAAGGTTCTTCTAGCATCTGATGTAGTTTCTGACACAACTTTTTCAAGAAGCTCCCTTGATGTTGTGACATACTGCAGTAGCATTGCATGTGCAAGATTATAACCATTAACGTGACTTGGAAACTAGATTATCTAAGAGAGCTAAAATAGCTTTAGAACTTCATTCATAAATTAAAGAGCAATATCTAATCTCGTAATAAGAACATTTAATTCAAATTTTTTCCCAACAAGACAGACTAGCCATGTTTACTGCAACAACACACTTATCACCCAAACGGGAGATAATCTGATTAGGATGACCCAAATATGAATACCCATTTTAACAAAAATGTGTGCATATACAGTTTAATTCCCAGTCCTACTACCGTCGTGAATAATCCACAGATGCATTTGAATGCCAACTTGGAATCGTAACCACATTCTTGAAACTTTCCTGGCAGTAGTATGGAAGCATAAACAACAACATAGAAAGAACACTATTTGTATGTGGTTCGCAGCCATTTCGAAGAAAGTAACCTATCGAACGTCAGAGGCCTATACTTTTAAATTACTTACATGTAACAATTTTGTGGGATTCTGCTGATGGGAAGCAGAAGCTATCAGTCTCAACAAGTTAACTTCAACTTTGCTATAGCCCCTGGTATTCCCTACAACCATAGCTCTTGGAAGAGGAAGGGACACCACCTAGAGAAATGGAGTTTCTGTTTCAGTCCAAATAAAACCATGATTTTATAGCAGGCTCCATCATTCTTCTTTTACCACCTCACAACAAAAAAAGGTCTTTTTCATTCCTCGGAACCGCGAATCCTGATCTAGGATCTATGAGACAATATATAGCAAAATTTTTCCGACCGAATGACCTTCCTGACACTTACTCATTGTTGACAGTTTTATACCAGCCTCAATGACAAGGGTATAATACTAGAGTAAGAATAAACAGCAGCTAAAATGATAAATAGGAAATTGAAAAAAACAAAGACTAGCATGCTTTCATTATGAACAAGAGCTCAAATTTACATACATAGTATCTTTAACAAAAAAAAACAAAAAGGCTTATAGAGGCATACCTTATGATACATGCTTAGAATATATGCCCATGCTAAACAAATTCACATCCTTGAATATTATTCACATTTGTCAATATTCACATCCCTGAATACATGATACATGGCTTGCAGTGTCCAGCTTAATGAGCAGACTTCTCCGTGTCAGCAGGTAGACGATGCTAAGTCCACCCGCAATTAAGATATCGGCAATGTGTCGCCGGAAATCCGCGATGTTACCGCCGGCGGCGACATGGGAAACAAACGAAGGAAAGGGGAAGGGGAGTGAAGCTTGCCTCCATTCATTCCGGTCGACGGACTCGAAGGTCGATATTTTAAATTGGATGAAATGTCTTATAAAAAAAATAAATATGATAAATTATAATAATAATTTTGAGTCATAAGATATATAATATGTTTTGTAATAAATTATTCGATTAAATAAAATTATTTAAAATTTTATAATTAATTTTATCTCTATAAAAATAATTTTAATTATATTACGCTTCATCCAAATTTTGGTTTGTATGTATTTATTTACAAAGACCCGTTAACGCCGTCACAGCTTGCTGTCCAATAATTATTATATTGCATGCCTCCTTCCCCAGTTTTTTCTTGTGTACGCCCAAGGGTGCAATATCTCTCAATATGGCGGGGTGTGTTGGGTCCAAATAAGAAAGCCCGTTCGGCCCACGTGGTTTGTGATGATTGGGGTAGCGGCGGGGGGCTCACCCAAGTTCTGCGTGTTTAAGAAATAATTCAATCCCTTCCCGCCGATTCTCCTGCCATTTTTTTTGCCGTGCGCCATGGCACTCCGATCTTCCCCCTTCGCCATCTCCCCCACTCTCCTCTCCCCAACCCTAGTCTTCGTCTCCAAACTTCCAGGCCATGGCCGAGATATCGCTCGAATTCTTGCTCCCTTCATGGTGGGAGGTTCAGATCACCGTGCCCACCGCCTTCTTCGTCATCGCCGTCTACTACTTCCTGGCCGGCTTCGCCTCCTCCTCCGTCGATCGCGCCGAGGAGGAGGAGCTTGGAGCGCCCGATCTCGACGACAAAGATAAGGTCAATATCAATGCGCCGTTTCTTTCATAAATCAATGGTGTTTTGTTTGGGAATTTCGGATGGCAGTACTCTAGGATTGTTGTTCTTGTAGTTTCTGACGTTTCTCGGGATGTCATATAATATTATTAGTATTATTATTATTATTATTATTATTATTATTATTCATTTTTAGAGATTGAGGCCAGTATTTCAGCTTGGTTGTAATTTGCGGAGAGGGTAATTTTCTTTTCATGGTTGAATTATTCGATTCATGTTGTTTATTGTAGAACTTAGTATGATAGTAGTACTCTAGCCTTGGAGTTCATGTGATTATTGACGGACGTTCCTAGCATTATCATTTGATAGTTTTTGATTTCTAGAAATTAGATGAGCATTTCAGTGTGATCAGTATTATTTAGGGGTGCTAGTCTTCTGGAAAATGTTGTGAATTATTCGATTCATGCCGTTGATTGAAGAATTTAGGCTGACAGTGGTACTCTAGGATTTCATTTCGTTCGATTATTAACATTTCCATTTGTTAGTTTTTGTTATCTAGAATGTAGATGAGTACTCTAGGCGTGCAGTTCATGTTTAAGAGTTTAACGTTCCTTGCATTGTCATTTGTTAGTTTTTTCATGTTTTGAAATTAGATGAGTATTTCAGTGTGATTATGATTATTTAGGTGGGGTAGTATTTTTTAACGTTGAATCATTTGATTCATGCTGTTAATTGAAGAATTTAGGATGGCAGTAGCAGTACTGCATTGAAATTCATGTAATTTTTTATATTTTTTGTGTCGTCATTTATTACTCTTTTATGTCTGGAATTTTGAGTGGGAACTCAGGTGACAGTAGTACTCCATGATTGCAGTTCATGCAATTATATATCCTATGTTCTGGGTTGTATGTTGTATTTGTCAAGTGTGGCTGCTGCAAATTGATATGGTGTAAAACCTGTTACTTCTGATTTTATGGTACTTAAGTTTTATGGGCTATGCTCATATGTCTGGTACTCGTTATATTTTTTCATATGTGGCAGTTTGACATGTGCTTATGCACGTATTTTGTAGATTGATCAATTGAAAGGAGACTCGCAGAACACTTCTGCATATTTGATCAAGGTACTCCAATTTTTTACTTCTTAACTTATATCATATTGGATATGATTAGGAAGTGTGGGTTTCTTAGTTTTTTTAAATTTCAAGTACTTAGGTATTTCTGTGAAAGAATGACGATAAAAGTTTTCCCATAGTTTCTCTTTTTTTTTTTACATTTAACCAAGCTATTTAAGACAAGTATGATGTTATGTTATATCATTTTTCTCCATCTTGGCCTTCTGTTACTTAAAATAAAGTTGTTAGTGCTGATTTATATGGACTGGAAGTAGTTATTTTGGTGCTACAATTTATGTTCAGGTGGAACTCTTGGCTGCTAAGAATCTGATTGGTGCTAATTTAAATGGAACATCCGATCCTTATGCCATTGTTACTTGTGGGTCAGAGAAGCGTTTTAGGTATTAATGTTGACCTTTTAATTATTAGAATATATATTTGTGCTCCAACTATATATCAACTTCTTTTTAAGTATTTTCACCAAAAAAATGATCAGCTTATTGTTTGTCCATACTAAATCATCAGCATCTTCTTTCCTTTTTTGGTGAGATCCATCTCATTATGATGTACATGTGCTAACTGTATGAATAGCCAGATTTTGAGCTGTAAGCTAGAGCACTTTTATGATCTTTTGTTTCTAATTTGAATGAAGCTCTATGGTTCCTGGATCGAGAAACCCTATGTGGGGTGAGGAGTTCAATTTTTATGTGGATGAGCTTCCTGTTGAGGTAGCATTTCTGGTTTGAGGTTATGTTTTCATTTTTTTAGTCAAATTTAGTCATTATGGATGTTGTGTCTCAAAGAGTCCACAATAGAGAGGGATTGGAAGAAGCCAAAAAGCAATTAGCTGTGGTTGCCAGGAATTTGGCACCTTTTTTAGGTTTACTTTGTGCAATTTCACAGTGATGGCAACATAAAAAGTCTGGCCAAGTAAATGTCACGTGCACTGATCGTTAGGATAGTGGACAAGCTAGCACCATGAAGCTAGGGATAAAATTTTTTCCTGATTCATGTGCATAATGGAGAACTTTTGGTAAAACTCGTCTTGACCACCGGATGCATGCTTCTGTTTGATGTCAGACAATAAATTCGTTCTTCTGTATGATTGTGTTTTGTTATTAATTGTGCAATTCTATTTTCAAATTTCTTAAACTTTCATCTATATTTTGATGGTTTTATATTGTTGGTGTACGTCTTCCATTCATAAGGAATATACTTTAGTTGAAGGGCAGCTCTTTGTAAAAAAGTTGGTTATAATGAGTTTTATATTTTCATCTGTCAGATATTACTTATTGTTTTTGAAGAAAAAGTTAATTATGTTAATTTTATTTTCCAATCTAGTTGGATCTTTTGGCTATTAGGCTATTAGAAATATTAGAGATATTAGTTAAAATTATGTTGCTTCTGACAAAGTAAATTCATTCCTTTTTTATTCCAGGAGCTTTTTTCATCTCAATCCTCATACATGGATTAAATTCATTTGCTCTGCAGATCAACGTTACAATATATGACTGGGATATAATATGGAAAAGCACAGTCCTGGGATCTGTAACAGTTCCAATTCAAGGTGAATTTCAAAGTGGAACCAACTGGTATACCTTGAATAGCCCATCGGGACAGGTAAACTGGAATCAGATCTGTTGGCAGCTTGCCTTGTGCTCATATGCTTCTGATGGTAATAGTAGATATTTTTTTATCCTAGGTTTGTCTTCATATTAAATCTGTGAAACTCCCGGCAAACTCGTCAAGGTAGCTTCAACTATCACTCACTTCAAGTTCTTAAGCTTCTTGATGAAATGGGGAATCACCTACTTGGAAAATGCTGTCTATTCTTTTTCCCCTCCTAATTCTTTGAAATTGAATTTTTTGTTAGAAAGGAAGATTATGTAGTGACCTGATTGATGATCTCTATATTTGTGATACATATTGCCTAATGTTTGTTGCATTAATTTTTTACATAATATTAATGCCCTTTGTTTTCTCATTCTACTTCTTATTCCACACTATCCTGAATAATTGATATCAGGACATGAATCCTGATCTGGTGAATAATGATTTAGGATCCACATCTTTTGGTCTTCTTCATTATTTTATTTGTATCATGATGTCTTGGCAGTAAATTTGTTATGAAACCAATAAAAAAGTAAATGTTATACTAAGATATATGTAGGTTCTGATCTACTAATTTGTATTTTTAATTTTTAATAGGGTTTCAAGTGGATTTATTGGCGCAAATGCCAGGAAAAGAATGTCTGTGGAGAAACAAGGGCCTACAGAGGTCCATCAGAAACCAGGACCGCTGCAAACTATCTTTGAACTCCCACCAAATGAGGCAAGGATTTTGAGCTATTGTCATTCAGTTTCTCTTTAGCCATCTACACGCTTGTTTGTAATGGTTCTTTATGCAGCTCGTTGATCATAGTTATTCATGTGCACTTGAGAGGTCATTCCTGTACCATGGGCGAATGTATGTTTCTGCATGGCATATTTGCTTCCACTCTAATGTATTCTCAAAGCAAATGAAGGTTAGCAATCATTTGTCAATTTCATGGTATGTAATGATGGCATTTTTGAAGTATACACATACATGCAAGGGTTTGAACTTCAAACTTGGTCTCAAATGTTTAGACCACCAAGTAAACTATCTAGCATAAGTTTGTTGTCTCCAGCCCAAATTTAAAGTTAATGAAACAAGAATGAGTAATAAAATCTTGTCCTGCTCATCAGTTAATCCATTTTCACTTGTTCCTTGTAACTCCTTTAATTGTTCTTTCTTGTTAAATGTAAATGCGATATCTAATAAAACTTCTACTATGAGATAGGTAATTATTCCATTTGGAGATATTGATGAGGTATGCTGTCGTTTATGTTTCTTTTTGTCTCAGATAATTTATGATGTGTTTGGCAATGAAATTAATTACTATTTTGCAATATAGATAAAGAGGAGCCAACATGCGGTTATTAATCCAGCTATTACCATAATTCTTCGCATGGGTTGTGGTGGTCATGGCGTACCACCTTTAGGAAGTCCAGATGGTGGGTAGTGAAATCATAATAGCTTTCTCGTTCTCTGAATTTGTGTTATCAATCTGACATTTGCAACTTCTTTAAGTATTATGGGTAATTGACGGAGTTTGTGGTTATGCATAGTATTTTACGCAATGTTTGATGTTTACGTCCCCCAGATAAATATTATAGCAGGTTTGTTGTTTTTGGTCAAGAATTTGCAGAAAGAATTTTTACAACAGATGGCCTCTATCCCCGCAACTGTGTCTTTTTTGATAGCCTCTCTTTTGAATAGATTTAGAACCGTGGTCTTAATGTCATTTCCTATTTTGTTTGATGTATATTTACCATTTTTTCTGTATGGCCTTATGATGCAGTGCAATCCCTGATTAATACTAGAATTTGTTTACTTGTGTTTTGGTCTATTAGACTTGTTTAGGAGTGTGTGCCTTTTTTTTAGTGTTTTGAGTGTCCCCCTGCCTTGATGTATGAAGGGTATTTTCACAATCTCCAGAATTAATGAATTAAGAGCTCGACCACAGGAGAGGTTGAACAGTTGGGTTGGTTTCTTCCACAGTAATGATTTTCCCTCCATCCTTTTCTGCTTCCTTTCTCTACTTTCCTATCAATCTTATTGCTTCCCTACCCATTCATCCTCCATTGATGGTTATGGAGGTTTCCTCTGTTCCCAACCATCATCATTATCTAATGGTTTGAAGTGTGGGTTGCATCACCTTAGTCATCTCATAGTCAGCCGTAGGTGGATGCAGTAAAAGAGGTATGAAAACATTTGATCGTAAGAATAGTACAATTCGTGACTAAATGTGTGGGTGATCACGTGGATGAGTGATTAGATTCTGTATATTTAGCTCTGGTCATTCTTGTTTGCTAGTTGGAGTCTGCTGCTGCTGACTTCAGATATTGATGTCTTTGACATAAGTTGACTTATTCATGTCTAAGGCTATTTAATATTGAAATTAATTTGGAGCGCTTTTAGAGCTTGAATTTTAGTACAAGGCTATATTAATTGGTTTGACCAGTACTTTCAATAGAAATGACACTTGCAATATGAGATGTTTGCTGAGGCTTTTTTTTTAATTAACTGTTACAGATCGTCTGTCCGTTATCAATGATCTTTTCCTTGTTGCCTTTGTTTTAGGTCGGGTCAGATATAAATTTGCATCCTTCTGGAATAGAAATCATGCCTTACGAAATTTACAACGGGCTGCAAAAAGTTTCATGGCAAGGGAGGAGGCTGAGAAGAAGGTTGGCTTTCTTTTATATACGTTCTTTTTTTTTCAGATTTTGCTTCAAGGACTTTCTCATATGATAAAACTAGTTTATGTACTTTGTATGTGACTGGCTCTTAAGATAATGCACCACGATGACTTTACAGCTTCATGCTAAACATGATTTTGATGCTTCTGAAGAAATTTGGCTGAATATGATTCTTAAATTGTTTTGTTTTGCAACGTTGAAAATTGGCTATACAGGAAAAGGCCCAGTCGGCATTGCGTGCACACAGTAGCTCTATCAAAAGTAGAGGGCAAAAAACTAGTCCTGAGGGAAATAATATTTCCAAGTCTGAAAAGTTTCAAGCTTTTGTCAAAGAAGAAGTCTTAGTTGGTATTTTCAATGTAAATGACAATTTCTGTAAATTTCTCATTCAATTGTTACTTAAATATTAGAAATTAGTTTTTAATCAGGTGAACAATTTCTTATGACTGTCAACCCCAGGATGTTTTCCCCTGCACTGCTGAGCAATTTTTCAACGTCCTCCTCACTGATGGGTCAACATTTTTGTGCGAGTACCGTTTGGCCCGCAAGGATACAAATCTTAATGTAATATGATCGCTACTTATTTTCCTTGTTTAATGGTATTACTAATTTTTAATGTTATATGCTTACTATTTATTTTCCTTTTGTAATGTTATTATAAATTTGTACTGATATCATGTTAACTGAAATATTTATTGCACAATAAATGTCAATTTTTCCAGGTTGGTCAGTGGCATGTTGCAGATGAATATGAAGGTCAGGTTAGAGAGATTACATTTCGAACTCTATGCAATAGTCCAATGTGCCCTCCAGACTCAGCCATGACGGAATGGCAACATTATGTTTTGTCAGAAAATAACTCTATTCTGGCATGTATTTGTATTTTTGTAATGACGTGCTATTGTTTGATTTGCAATTTGTTGGAAATACAGTTTTACATGTCTGATATATCTTTCTCGTTTATCAGGTTTTTGAGACTGTGCAGCAAGCGCATGATGTTCCCTTTGGATCTTATTTCGAGGTAATTTAATAAATTTTTTAATATATTTTTGAGAAGTTTAATAAGTTACTTCTAACATATTAATCTTAGTAAAATTACAAAGAAGAACAGGGTAAAGATAATAGTTCGGGCAGGAGGGAAACCATTAAGAGACATCTTCATCAACACAAATGTTGAGATAAGGAAGTATGAATGTTCATGTTAGGTGAAATAAGCATAGGTGAAGTGAGTAGGCCCGAAAGGGGCATGGTTTAGTGGAAAATAAGCATATTGTTGGGACTAATATATGCTAGGTCCAACAATATGCTTATTTTGTACTAACCCATGCCCTAATACTTGTTTTCCCTAACAGTTCATAAAGATGGAGATGTGAGGAATGATCTTAACTGATTAAAACACAAGAATGTCCAAGGATTAGTCAGGACACAAATCATCTCATACCTAGCAGAAAAAGAAAGACTACACTTACGGCTGTCTAACTCTAGAATAGTTCTCCTTTCATCAAACCCTGCTATTTCCTTGTAGAGCAGAAAAGAATAATTTTTGCCTCTTCCAGTTTCTTTATAAAGAAGTGCCGCTGGACAACATGGCATGCTTGTTCAATTAAAGGCCGGCCATACTTGTGATGGTTCCATCTTACATACCTAGGTTTAGTCAAACTATGGATGAGATGGGAAGAAATTTCTTTCAGTAATGGAATATTTTAGATTCTGAAATGAATTGTGCTTCAATAACTGTAGCAAATTTTAATTGAACTATATAGTGGCATGGCACCTGGATGGTCTAAATTTGTATATTATAATTGGAAAGGTAGAGCTATCTCAGTCGGGGTTAATCCCTTTTTATACTTTGGAAGGAGGATGAAAGTGTCATACGGAGAAAGTTCTCAATCACACCTGTTTATTAAACAAATAAGTAACAATCACATAAATTTATATACACGATGGAAATATAAACTAGAGTTAACAAGGCACCTAAATACTCTCATAGACGTAAATTATCCCTAATGACATTCTTCTAAATGATACTTCACATTAATGAAATGTACACTTTTGCCATGACAAACAGGGTTTGCTTATTATAGATTTGTTTGTGAGCACTTTCTATCATGTACCTATCACACATGAAGGATGGTGAATGACTGTGGACTTTGTATCTAGCTAACCTCAAAATTCTGCATGAGGAACTGTTGGCAGTTAGGTTTTATTGTGATGGTGTAGAATATAACAAATTTCATCTGAGCGTTATAATTTGTAAAAAAAGTTCTCTGTGCTGAAAATGACATGCTAGATTCATTGCCGATGGACGCTGGAGACGAAGTCTGATTCTTCTTGCCTCTTGGACATAAAAGTCGGTCAGTGCATATTTTCCATATTCTTACCTAAAACACTTTCTTGCATTTTATTAGTTCCTTTCTGTTAGAAAAATGTGCTTTAAGTTGCTTTTGAACTGGGTCAACCTGGCTATGGAAACCGTTGGCTAATTAATGATTACCCTTCTAGAATGAGGAAGATGTGAAAATCAGAGAAAAATATTATTGTTGATTTGATTTGTCAGATAATGTATTACTTTAAGGTTAATTAACTATAAAACCCAAGTACTTGAGAACACTGCAACAAATTGCCCTTTCTGGTGGCAGGAGCACATTTCAAAAAATGGTGCGTGATGCAGTCCAAAATTAAGACTGGTGCTGTCAATGAGGTAGGGTATACTTTCTTGGCTATCTTTGTCAAAAATTTTGTACTTAGAATTTTTTAATAACCTCGTTGTGATGGCTTCCCGTAATTAATCCCTATTTCCTGTACTCAGTACAAGAAGGAAGTGGAGCTCATGTTAGAGGTGGCTCGCCGGTATCTGAAGTCAAAAGGTCCGGGAGATGATGAATCTACAATAGCAGAAAAGGTAACCTTAGATACTGTTCTGCTGTGAAACCTACTTCAACTACAGGGCTACCTACCTAAAGATACAGATCCTATTTTTTGACCTGGCTCGAGGTGCGCCTACTTTTTTTTGGCATAGGCATTGTTCTGTTTGTAATGTATTACCCTGTAAATGAAAACTGTCTTGAATCTCAAGCCTTTGTAGTTTATTTTATTTTATATTATAGCAAACAAAGTTATTCAGTGCAAGTTTACTCATATTATATATGCGTTCTAACCCTTGGGAACGTTTTTCTTCAATAGAAAGGGTAGTAAAACAATTTTCGTTTTAATCAAGCAGCTTATGAGCTGCATTGTGTATTAATTGGACAGTTGCATTCAACCAGATTCCTCCTCTGTGCTCTACTCACCGAAATCATTAATCACAAAATCCTGAATTTGGATAATCAGCCAACTATTACAAGTGAGAATGTGCTTGATTATGTTGTGTTTTAGGCATGGTTGTAAAAATCGGAATCGGAATCGGAATCGATTTTCGAAGGAGTCGGAATCGGAATTTGAATCGGTCTAAATCAGATAGGAATCCGTTCAGTTGAATCGGCCTAAATCGGTCTTATACAAAAATGTCAACTTAATCAAAATTAGTGGGTTATGAGTATAGAATATGTCATTCTGATGTAATTTTCATGTTATAATGTGTATTGTATTTTATGATATTTTTTCATATTTTTTGGAATTTTTTTAAAATTATTTGGAGTTAGTTATTGTTTTTAACTCGAGTCTGAATCGAGTCCAACTTTTAATTACGAGAATGCCATTTATATTTCATCCCTCGTTCTCCCCTGCCGCCACCGCCGCCCCCCTGTCCCGCCCCGTCGCTGCCCTCGCCGCCCTATTGCCCCCCGTCGCCCCCACCCCCCCCCCCCGCCCCGCCCCGCCGCGCCACCCCGAAGCTGCCCTTGCAGCTCGCCCCGCCCCGCCTCGGCACCCAACCGCCCTCGTAGCTCGCCCCGCCCCGCCTCGCCGCCCCGCGCCTCCTTTGCCGCTCGCTGTTGCCGTCCAGCCCCACCCCGGTCGCCCGTCGCCGCCCTTGCCGCCTCCCTGCCGCCGGCTGGAATCGGCCAACTCGAGCCGATTCCAGAATTGGTTCGAATCGGCCGATTCGAGCCTAACCAATTCACGTTATTTTTTAAATCGGATTGTTGCTGATCCGATTTAAATCGGCTGATTCCGAGTGGAATCGGCCAAGTTATGCACCAGTGGTTTTAGGTAACTTCCTTTTGTTTCTAGTTAAGAGATCTAACTGACCATAGCAAATGTCTCGCAGTTGGCTTATTTGTTTGTTCCTTTTGTCTTGCTCTGTGCAACAGTTTTGTTGGTTGGTAACCGTTGGTTCAACTGTCTGACCACTTTTTGGTTTTGAGAGGATATTCCTGGCTCTGGACCTTTGATAGCCCGTAGCTAGGTTGTATGTACTGCCGCAGCTGACAAGGAAAAGCCGCAGCTTTCATAACAGAGACAGCCGTCTTTAACCGTTCCTGTCAAGCCAAGGTAAGGCATTCTTTACGTATGACTAGATTCATATAAAATTCACTACTTCCAATTCGAAACTCGATAAATGTCCCCAAAGAAAGAAGCAAATTTCCCACCACTGCACATAAAAAATGGTCTAAAAAAACCGGTGTCAGATTACCTCCATCTGCTTGGATGATGACTCCAGATCTGAAACTCTGGCCTCCAAAACCCCAAACTGATGCTTCACCTGATCACAAAAACAACATAGAAATATGAACTAAGGAAACAAGCAAAGCAACCGCCTTTATTCCAACCATGATCGGGCAACAAAAAAAGCAGTAGACTTTACATTGGAAGAGAAGCAGAGGGAATCGGCCCAGAGATCCTTCCACACAAAGTGAGCAATGGCGGCGCTCGTCGCGAAGGCCACCATCTTCATCGTCCCCTTTCGACACTCTTTTCTTCCAGCAAAGAGATTTGATTTTCCAAGTTAATATTTAGATCAGATAAATAAAAAACGGCGAAATTTTAATTTGGCAGGCATAGATTGTGATAATATAATAACTAGCTTAGATGTCTAAATCAATTTGAAATTATTAAAAGTAAAAATTATATAAAGAATTTTTGAAATTAAAATTTAAGTATTAATGTTTGATTAATTAAAATTATGTGTTTTAAATAATTAAATGTAAATCTCAATTAAATATTGAGTTTCAAGCAAGTAGAAAACGAAAGCAAAGAATTTTGAACAAGTAAAAGAGAAAAGAAAAGACGGTAGAGAGGGTTTTGGGCGAGTCGGAGATAAAAGTGTAAAGTTTTGGGCAAGTAAGAGTAGAAGAAAAGATTTGTTGGAGCAACATTAACATCGTGCTAAGAGAAGGTTAAAACATAACAAGAGTGAAAAAATTATTCTGGTCTATTATGTAGTAGATAGATATTTGGCTAAAGTCACCTGTTAGTTCTCCTTTTATTAATAATAATAAATAAGACTAAGTATTCAAAAAAAGGCTTGATTTAAACTTTTTTTATTTTGCTCTTTAAACTTTTATTATCATATTAATAAGTTAAGTTTATTTCTTGCTGGATTAATAAATACGAGTCGAAATCTACTATACGAAGAGCCTTATAGCTAAAAAAGCTCGTACAAGGGCACCCTCATTGAGATGTTCTATTCGGGTAAGAGCCAATGAGTGAATTAACATGCAAGTTCATTCACAAGAATTTTTTTAAAGTATTCTACATTCCAACACATTGTCTATACTAAGATATCATAATAGCATAGATAAACAAATTTTGTGATGCCACGAATCTATTATATCAATAACATATATGATGTAACTTGCAAATTCAAAAAAAACAAAACAAAAAACAAAAAACCACACATCAATAATATATATATATATATATATATATATATATATATATATATATATATATATATATGAGAAGCGCTAAGGTGCACCGGGGGTAAAATTATTCTTTTCCCCCACACTTTGATCTGGGTCTGTCCGATTACAAGGACAACCCAGATCTTTTATTTTCAAAAAAAAACTAAACCTCCCACAATGACGCCGGCGGCCGTAGGCGACCATGTCTGGCCACCCCCAAACCAAATCCAACCGCGACTCGAATCTAGTCGCGCTACCAAGCAGCGAACAGACCTAGCCAGCACCCCGTCACAAACACCCCCTCCCCGCTCCTCCTTAACCCAGTCGTCCCACTGCGGCCATGTTTGGTTATCCCCAGACCAAATCCAGTAGCGGCCAGGCAACAAACGGGCCTGGCCAGCGCCCCGCTGCGGACACCCCCCTCCCCACTCCACCTCGACCCCACTGCCTGCGACTCCCTCCTCAACCCGGCTCCACCTTGACCCCACCGCCCGCGCCTCCCTCCTCTACCCAGCTCCCCCACTCCCCCGTAGAGGAAATATAATCGATCATGACTCCCTTGTACCGTTCATGCAACTGCTCTGAGTAATAGTTCTGAGGATTCTGTGTGCACGTATTATAGATGGCTTCATAAAGGCGTATGTAATCTTCAGAATCCAACTGGATTTCCAGCTTCACCTCAAGAATCTACTTGAGTTTTAAAATCCCAGCTTCCATGATCTCCCACCCCTCATCAAATGTTATCAGGGCCGAACCTGTAGATCTTACCATCTTACACCTAGGGCCTAAGTACAAGTCAAAAAACCTTTTGCACAAATCAAGAACAGGACGACTGCCAATTGTAAGGGTATGAGAGAAGCAGCTGCCGAGAAGGGGTTCATTTAAATGTCACTACCATTTCCTATTATCAAAGTTCAAACATTTCATAAACGATATCTATGTATCAAAATAAACAACTCAAAATACAAACACACAATCGTTTACCTTGATTCTAACATGCAAATTAATTTTGCCAACCTATGAAGCGCCTGAAACATGTCCACATAAACAAAATGCTTTTCCAAGCCGTTTATTCAGGCATTATATAGACCATAAAGATCAAAAGTTTCACATCTGATCGTGGAGAGAAAAACCACATAGTTCATCTTGTTCACTAGCATAAAGAACTAGGACAACCTAATGAGGCGCCTACACGATCAAATACCTGCACAAGCCAAACATTCTTATACCATGATACGGACAATAGACACAACTACACATCTCATTATACAATCAAGTACACAAACAAAAACAAAAAAAAACATACACACACACACACAAGTTAGATCCCTTTAATAACATCTGAAAAATCCATGGCATCACACTAGGGGCGTCAACACACACCCAAATGAACAGACTCCTTCACAATTCACAATCCAATCATTTAGTGTTTCATTTATACAGCAAAAAGATCAACAATATTCATAAAACAAAACCAGCATTTAAATAGGAAAACATTTAGGCAAGTTCTAAAATATCATATTAAATCATCAACAAGATATCCCAATCTACACATCAAAACATCAACACCATCACGTTAGACCATTAACAATGATTTTTTTCTTAAAAAATACAGATCAGCAAACTTCACCGGCAGCAAGTTGAAGGTGGCGATGGTGAGAGGGGGCAAAGAGTCACAGGTAACACCGGTGGCAAGGCGACGACAGCAGTGGTGTTAGGTTTGGGTAAAGATCAACAATTGTGTTCTCAAAACATAATTCTGAACATGATTACTATTGAAGAATGACTTGTTTAGTTATTATAATAATAACTTTGAGACAATTATAGGCGCACAATATGAAACAGCCAAATAAATTCACACTTGTTTTTTAAAAAAAATTAATATAAACAATGTTACATATATGAATATTAGGATGGGTTGCTAGTATCTGGATCCTCCACCACCACCCCGACTTCGACGCCGACTCCAATGCCACCAGGGAGGAGGAGGAGAAGCGGATGGCGGCGGCGGATTGGGCGGCCTCTCAGGCGTTCCGGGAGGACGAGGAGCGGCGGGCATCACGTCAACAAACCCAGACGAAAGCAAGTTCAATGAAAAAGTTCATACACTGGAACTTTTTAAGTCAAAGCTATAATTAGCCCTAGCATCATTGAGCCATAACAAACACCCTGTTCATCTAATCGTCTTCCAAAAAAAAAACAAACTTCTACCATTTCACATTTAATTTTTTTGATAATATTTTGACATCTAGAGTGCTCCTCCAGGAGCTAATTTTTATGTAGAGGAAAACTGTTTATAGTCCTGCTCAGTGCTTGAATGCAAATAGTGGGCAGCTCTCTCTTTCTCTTGTTTTAAACACTCCTCGGCCTTCAACATATACTCTGGGCTGGAGATCTGATCCACAATCCAATTTGAAGCTTTACGACAGTAGTACTCAGCAGTGTTTTTAAGCATGGCATCCTCAAAATCGTTCAATTCCATACTAGTACCGTCTGTTCCTACCCCAATCTCAACAAATATATCCAACACATTCTTGAGCAGAGATCGGTTGATCTGCCTCCCTTCCCTTTCCCGATCAATCAATCTTACCACAGCATCAGTGACTCTGCCTTTCATCTCTTCATAAACTAGTTACATGAATCAAAGCCGGCCAACTTCTTGAAGTGGTTCCTTATTACAATTAGGAACATAATAGCGATTTAATAGTGGAAGAAGCGGGTTAGCCATCGGACCATCACTTTTTGATTAGCCCCCTCTTAACAAATTCCATCAACAAGAACTCATCATGTGTATCTCTCAAACAAGGCAACACCATAGAGGACATATAATCGGTCATGAATCCCTTGTACCTTTCGTACAACTTCTCTGAGTAATTGTTTCGAGGATCCTGTATGCACAAATTATAGATGATTTTTATAAAGGCACATGTAATCTTCAGAATCCAACTGGATTTCCAGTTTCCCCTCAAGAATTTGCTTGAGTTTTGAGATCCCAGCTTCCATGATCTCCCACCCCTCGTCAAATGTGATCAGTGCCGGACGTGGAGTTCTTACCATCTTGCACCTAAGAAGAGCTTCAGTACCAAGTCGAGTAAAAACCTTTTGCACAAATCAAGAACAGGACAAATGCAAATTGTAAGGGTATGAGAGATGCAGCTGCCGAGAAGGGGTTTATAAAGATGTTATTAGATCTTAATATAATTAATTAAAACTAAAATAAGAATAAGAAATAACTGAATCGGTGTAGGATGTTTAAGTCTTCAATTTGCCTTTCAAGTTTTCCAAGATCAGCGTTTGATTACTAGAACCAACTTATTTTCACAACCTATCTCTCCTATGTAATTCTGTAAAATAATGTTTTTTTCATTTTATAAAGTTATATGTCTGTATCCTGATATAGAAATGATAATTATCCATTCTTAACTGATAAGATATATATATATCTATATATAGATTTACATAAAATCTATTAGATATATTTATTTAGATTTGGATGGGGCACATCATTATTGGTGTATCTTTATCATATACGCCAACATCTCTCACTCACACATAATGGAAGATATTCTTAATTCATGGGCACCACCAAATCTAATTTCTCATTCGCATATAAAATGTGATTAATTTAAAATAAATAGTAGAGAAGATCATATGAAGAGTAGGTCATGTGACTTGCAGACCCAATGAAAAGTAGAAGCACAAAAAGCTCCTATTAAGGGTATTTAATGGCTTGGATGTTTACGCTATGCCCTAGACTATAGTAAAGATCATATATCCTTCAATAATTTTTACTTCATTATTGTTATCCACATTATTTAGTCACAAAGACATAATAACGGTCATCACTTGGATATAGTTTTTAAAATAGTCTTCCTTTGATAATCAATTATCGTTATTT
>JAURVB010001608.1:0-33197 GCA_033002965.1 Piper betle | reverse complement strand
TTTAATTTGTTTTCTTATTGATTTAACATGATGTTGATCATGGGAATTCTAAGACCTACTCTCCACCTTGACCTCCCAGGTACCCCTCAACATCACTAACTACTCCACAACCACTGTTTGCCACGATGGGCTACTCCAACCGGTCTTTCCCATCCTAAATCGAACTCAACATCATATGAAGACCTAACATCAAACTCGAGCAATGTATTCTCTAGTTCTTTTCTTCTCTTCTTTTTCTTCTTTTCTATTCTTCATACTTCACCTTGCATTCACATTGGTATAATTTAATTTACATATGCTCCTAAAAGATTTCCCATCATTTGTGATGATGTTTAACTTAAAGTAGATTTCCTTGCTTGTTTGTGCTCATTTTCTATATTTTAGAGCTATGTTTTTTTGTTGAAGGATATAATTGTAAGCCATTGACACTAGGCATTCCGTCAATATTCCTCTTCATGTTTTGTTGTAATTTGAACAGTATTTGGTGCATAGATTTTATACACATGTCTTGTAGATATTGTTTTTAAAAGCTTATCTTATTAGATAGACCAGTTTTAGCCTTATTCTTTGATCATTTCCTTGAGGTTAGCTTATTATCTTCCATGTTTAGATTTGGCTGCTGTTTGTTATGTTGTCCAATCATCTTGGATGATTATTTTATATTTGGATGATGTTGTTAGCTTAATTTCATACTTAGGCTCTATTTGGTTAGTATGAAAGAAATAAAAAATCTATGAAATCCATGGATAATAATTCATGATAAAAATATTGATGTTCTAATAAAATGTTAATATAATTTTAGATTATTTTGTGGTAATATGTAAGTAAAACTTACAACAAATAGTCCCGTTTGGATTTTTCATCACAATAAATCTTTTTTATAAGAACACAAAATAAAGGGGGACATTTTTTGGTGAAGAGATTTTGCATCTTATATTTACATCATTACTAACTTTTTATAAATTATAAATGTAAGAATTTCATACTTTTTGCATTTTTTTTCATATCATCCAAAGAGACCATATGTTATTGCTATTATGTCATGATGATCATATTTCTAGCATATTTAGCTTGTATTATAGGTGCTATATGCTTTGGTAACTTTTAAAATGTTGCAGTCATTCTTATATGTGTATATCTGTGTTGTTGAATTACGTTTAGCATGTTTCATGTTCTTAATGATTATAGCTTTTTAATCTTGTGTTGCTTTGGGTAAAGATATTTATTTCTTCATTTGATGTTGATTATAGGGCTTAAATTGCTCACACACCAGAATACATCATGTAATTGATGTTAGAGTAGCTCTGCTTGTTCTCAATACAATTTATCATAGGTATTGAAGTTCGTGCTCTATGGCTTAGGATGCTTTGAGCTTGGATTGCTTCTACTGACCTAGTTTAATTAGTAATAATTGATGGGTTCAGTCATTTTTTAAAAATAATTAATTAAAATTAAGATTTTAAACATCATCTTCACTAATATGTTAAGTCTTACTCCGATATGTATTGGATGTGGAACTAATTAGTTAACTAGAGGTTCTTACATTTTGTCCACCATAAGAAATTTCGTCCTCGAATTTCTTTCTCTAGCTTATGAGCCTAATTTTTGTCTCAACATATCACAACATCTAACAAGATCCTGAGTTGACTCTAATACCATTTGTACTAACCTAGCCCAAGTGCAACCTAATTAACTTAATTATTCCTTTGAAAGTAGTTAATTAAAGTTGAATATTTATAAGCACGTACCCACTAATATACATGATTTTATTTTTATAGGTATTATATGTGAAACTAGTTATTTCAGAGATCTTATCCTTTTGGTATGTCTTGTATTTAATTTTGAATTTTGAGCTTTTTATCAAACAATAGTGAATTTTTTTATATTACCTGGTAGTGGGAAAATCAAGCCTAATTACTAGAAAAGGAAAAAATAAAAAATATCTAAAATACCCTCAATTCAAAAATTAGCAAATTCAACAAAAAATTAAAAGATTAAAATAAATATGCATGGACAACTGAACCAAGCCACCCAAGACAGTGTAAGATCCCCCACAATTAGTAAGTTTAATTAGTCAGACTCATATTTAATACCTACCGAGGTAAAATCTAATATATTAGTAGAGATGAACTTATAATCTTTAATTTTGGTAACCACTTCTGAAAAGATGAGTAAGCCTATCAGTTTGCAGTAATTATGTCAGACACTTATACAAGTAGCATCAAAACCAATCTGAGACTGTTGGATAATGAAAGTTTGTTTAGACATAGATTAGTAGGCACATAAACCATAGAAAGAAATTTTGGGACAGATTTTCCTTATGGTAGGTGGAATGTCATACCTAGTTACTTTAGTTAGTTTGTCCTACATTAAATACTTACTGAGGTAAGATGTAATATATAAGTGAGATGAACTTATAATCTTCAACTTGATAAGCCACGTTTAAAGAGATGACTAAGCCTATCAGTTTTCACTAAATGGGCCATTACAAATAGTCAGATCTGACCACCAAAAGCCAAGATAGTTAGCAGGGCTTCTAAATCTCAGCCGCCCTGGCCTTAGGCGGTTGGTATTCGGCTATCTCGCCCCAGCCATTGGCCATTGCCAGCCCAACGACTATTGTAACACCCCAAATCCGGTTTACGCTAATAACCGAACTGAAATGTTACTGGTCCTGGTTAGGTCGGCTAACCCAAACCCAACCCTGCAAATCTACTCTCAGCATCTCGAGATGGAAGATGTTTATTGCTATGCATGGATGAATACATGGAACTCAACATGCTACTACATGAATGACATGACTACTAGTTTACCAAAAAAAATAAATACAATAAAGTTGATATAAATTCCAAAAATAGAACGACCAAAATTTCCCTTAAAAGTGAAATTAAAGTCCACCTCATAAAATCAACATGTATATATAAATATATCACACATTGATGTTCGCATAAAATTCTAATCTGCTGCATAATTCATTTTAAATTTTGGGTCTCGAACCATTTGTGCATTCTAATTACTTTTCATGTCATATGAATTCAATTGTCATACCTTACATCACATCATTCTTAATATAATGACAACATAAACAAAATATTAACATTCTATTGTCTGACATGTGTGTGTGCAAGAGATGTCATTACTCCTCTGTCCTGGCTGGCTCATCCTACTCTTGATCATCACTTACATATATTATAAAAACACGTCGCTAATGAGTGTTACTGGTCTAAAAATATAACTAATACTAAACTGGCTATGACAACAAACTCTCATATAAAAGAAAATATCGTGAAATCTCTGAAGGGCATCTACAAAACTGAAATCATCTGAACTTATCTACTGCTGTTGATGCCTCAGCATATTCTTATTTCACTTTTTGGTCCCTCTAGACTACTGCTATATCCTAAACCCTTTTTCTTATTTACATACCTACTCGCATAGCATGGTTGTTGGTATTCCCAGCTTAGACTATCACATGCAGCTCGCATAGCATGGTTGTCTGTATTCCTAGCTTAGACTAGCACATATCGCTTGTATAACATGGTTGTTAGTATGCCCGGTTTCGACTGACACATGCCTGCTATCGTAGCATGGTCGTGGTATTTCGGGATTTGACTAGCACATGTCTACTAGCATAACATGGTTGTCGGTAGTTCTAGCTTCGATTGGCACATGCCGCTCGTATAATGTGGTTGTCGGTAGTTCTAGCTTCGACTGGCATGTGCTTGCTTGCTTAGTACAGAAAAACACAAAAACTACATATATATAGGTCTACGTAGGGATTTGTAAAATAGGCTTGAAGGCAACTTGTGGTGGACCTTGTTTTTGAAAACATACTTGAGGGATCTCATCCTCGAGGGTTATTAATTTGGAAGATCGATCGATTAAATAACCTAGGTTAAGTGGGATCCAATAAAACACCCCTCAACTCATCCTACAATCTGTAAAAATAAATCACGATAAAATAGAGCAATAAATCAGGGCGAGTCTTAAACGGACCCGGTAGAAGCTCCGAGCGTGTCTTAGCGCCTAAATGATGAGCTCCTACTCCATACCTAATCGTCAGTCATGTGGTGACGGTGACGAGGTTGTGGCCGGCTTGAGTGAGGATCGTGGGGGAAATGAGAAGGAAGTTGAGTGAGAAAGATGAATGGTGATAGTGTCAGAAGTGTGGAATATATAGATGTCAGGGTGAGAAAAGTAAATGGTTAGTGAGAAAAACGAATAGTTAGTGAGAAAAATGAATGATCATCTCGTAATTAAAACTTGACCCAATTCTAAAAATAACTGTCGAACTGAATGGTTCAGATTATAAAACTGTGATTCAAATCACGGGTTTACCATTCTTCCCTCTTTATAAAAAATTCGTCCTCAAAATTTTAAATTAAGAAGGCTTCACTTTCAATGTCCTGGTTGACCACATATGAAGCATGCGTTCATACCCACTCTGCATATTTCTTCGTGATGGCATCCACAGTTTTGACATGTTAGGTGTCTATTGCCTCTATTCATAGTCTCGATAGGGTTGAGTAGCCATGATGCGCTCAGCTTCGCTTGCGGCTCACACCACATCCCCAAAAGTGGAAAATTTGTATTTATACCTCTCCCAACTATGCAATGCCAGCCTCTGTTTTGGTTTGACAGTTTCAAACGCTATGGTGGGTTACTAAGCTTGGCTCACTTGGATTTCTTGGCAGCAGTGCGACTCTAGATCAGCTAGACAATGTCTCGCATGATTACTCCAACTCAACGATCTAATCCTGAAAATATTGTCATACTACCTATTGGTGAAAAATCTGTAACAACAAGGACAGAAATATATACCTACTAGCTAGACTTGGAGCAATATTTGGACACACATCACCGATGAAAATATCTTCCAACTGAATCGACTGAGAGTTTGCTTTGATACCTAATTGTAACACCCCAAATCTAGTTTACGCTAGGAGTTGAACTGGAATGTCACTGGTCCCGGTTAGGATCTACTCTCGGCATCTTGAGATGGAAGATGTTTATTGCATGGATGAATGCACGGAACCCTAACATGCTACTACATAAATGACATGACTATTAGTTTTCCAAACAAAATAAATAAAATAAAGTCGATATAAATTCCAAAAATAGAACGGACAAAATTTCCCTTAAAAGTGCAATTAATGTCCACCTCATCAAATCAACATGTATATATAAAAATATCACGCATTGATATTCGCATAAAATTCTAATATACTGCATAATTCATTCTAAATCTTGGGTCTTGACCCATCTGTGCATTCTAATTACTTTTCGTATCATATGAATTCAATTGTCATATCTTACATCACATCATTCTTAATATAATGACAATATAAATAAAATATTAACATTCTATCATTTGACATATGTGTGTGCAAGAGACGTCACTGCTCCCCTATCTTGGCTGGCTCAACCGACTCTTGATCATTACCTATATATATCATAAAAACACGTTACTAATGAGTGTTACTGGTCCAAAAATATAACTAATATCAAATTGATTATGAGAGCAAACTCTCATATGAAAGAAAACATCGTGAAATCTCTAAAGGGCATCTATTGAATTGAAATCATCTGAACTTATCTGTTGCTACTGATGCCTCGGCATATTCTCATTTCACTTTCTAGTCCGTCGGGACTACTGTTATATCCTAAGTCCTTTTTCTTATTTACATACCCATTTGAATAGTACGTTTGTCGGTATTCCTAGCTTAGACTAGCACATGCCACACACATATCATGGTTGTCGGTATTCCCAGCTTAGACTGGCATATGTCGCTCGTATAGCATGGTTGTCAGTATTCTCGGTATCGACTGGCACATGCCCGCTGGTAGCATGGTCGTCGGTATTTCCAGCTTTGATTGGCACATGTCTGCTTGCATAACATGGTTGTCAGTAGTTCTGGCTTCGACTAACACATGCCACTTGCATAACATGGTTGTCGGTAGTTCCAACTTCGATTGGCACATGCTTGCTCGCATAGTATGGCTATTGAAAAACATGAAAACTACATTATATATATATATATATATATATATATATATAGGTTTGAGTAGGGATTTATAAAATAGGCCCAAAGGCAACTTGTAGTGGATCTTGTTTTTGAAAACATACTCAAGGGATCTCGTCCTCGAGGGTTATTAATTCGGAAGATTAATTGATTAAATGACCCGGGTTAAGTGGGATCTAATAAAAGACAACTCAACTTGGCCGGCTTGAGTGAAGATCGTAGGGGAAAAGAGAAGGAAGAAAAAGAAGAAAGAAGTTGAGTGAGAAAGATGAATGGTGATAGTGTCAGAAGTGTGGAATATATAGATGTCAGGGTGAGAAAAACGAATGGTCAGGTGAGAAAAATGAATGGTTGGTGAGAAAAACGAATGGTCATCTCGTAATTACAACTTGACCCAAATCCAAAAATAATTATCGAACTGACCGGTTTAGATTATAAAACCCTGATTTGAATCACGGGCTTTACAACCATGGTAGCGAAGAATCTTTTCTTTTTTAAGCAATAGCCATGGGTAGGCAAATCTGAATGCTAGTGGCCAGATTTGGCCTGGGTTGGCCAGATAGTGACGCTCAATTAGAAATTTTTAAAATAAATGTTTTTAAAAGAAGGGTAGTTTTGCCATTCTAATAAAATTTTCCTTTTTTTAGTAATTATACTTGATTTTCCCATTGTATGGTAAAAAAAAATTCCCCTTTTCTCATAAGAAGCTCTTAAATTTTTTATTCTAACGACATTTATATTTCTCTTAGAGTTACTAAGGGAGAATATCCCAATCAGTTAGCTCGTTTAGTCATACATGAGGATAATCAGTCTTATAAACCATTTTTTTCACAATGATATCACCCTTAGATTTTTTATTCTAAAGACATCTACGCAGGAGACAGTTAACTACACACTCAACAAAATAGTTAAATCCTTGTGACACTTAAACCCTTACAAGATCGAAAGTGGACAATTAAAGCGGAAAAGATATAAACACAATGAAAGAATAATTACAAATAGATAATCAAAGTAAGCATGAGTGAATAATAAACAAGACAATATAATGTGCCCAATTAAGTGGTGTGTGAGACAACATAAGTTCAAACTTACAAGGCTACTTGCTTTGGAGAATTAATAAAACCATGTAAGTTACTAAGTGACTTAACCTTGATTGACTTGATTCTCTAAAACTAATAAGTCAAACACAAAAGTTAAAGTGAAGTGAGATAAAACAAGTGAATTTAAATTAAAACAACCACACAAAAAGAGAAGGGAAGAGAGAAGACACAAGGATTTTTTAAGAGGTTCTGAACTCATATTCCTTTCTTATAGCCCACCGAGTCATTTGGTGAGTAGATTTTCATAACTTCACTATGACAACTAACTTGTTTAACTTACAAACAACAACAAGACCCCTTTCATAAACACCAAGTGTCAAGGAACCTTGTACTTACAAGCATTCCTTCTCAAGCACCACTTAAGCGACAAGAAAGCTTGCACTCTTAACACCTTAGGAGCCTCTAACAAGTCTTCCTTTTCCAACACTGAATAGTAAAGAACTTTACAAGCTACAAACTTTCCTTTTGAAGCACCTCCCAAGTCTCATATAGTCTTGCAAGCCAAACACTCTCCTTCTCTAGGTCAACTACTCGCTCACACTCCCCCACACCTAGGGAGTTTACAAATCAGCTCAAATACACTTGAACAAACCTCACCTACACAAGCCTCTCCTTGGATAGACAATCAAAGCCTATGAATATAAGTTTATAGGTACAACTAATCCTAATAGAAGCTTGAGCTTTTTAAATTGATCTATGAGAGTCTAGGTATAACACTCTAATCTAGCCCAAAAGGAAAGACCGAATCATGATACTATAAGTTGGAAGCTACTTGTTGAGCTATCATGTACATACTTCACAGAAGCGGATTCTAGGAGGCTTAAGATGAACACCATACTGGGCTTACACAGAATGCATGTAGAGTTTGTACTACATAGGACAGTTCGAAAGACTTAAGAATCTTATATGATCACCCTAAGCCACAATGGAGGTAGAACCTCCCCTGTGATAATGAGTGGTGACTTTAAAAATATATATGAACACTCCCAACTACAAAAGAGGTGTATTTTGCTACAGTTTGGAGGTTGCACACTGTAACATGATCCAATTCTTGTTACTTAGTTCATGTGATTGGAATAGGTGACTTAATTACTTAAATGAGGATGAGTGCGACATATTTAAACACTTGGTCATGGCTACCTATTCCACATACTTCGCAAGAACATTAAATAAATAACATGCATTATTAGATGCTAGGGCTTCACACGCAAACACCAAGACTTCACGTGGGTCTTGAAGCAGCTTGATTCGTTAGCTTCTCCTACTCACGTTCATCTATACACTCACACATAGTTGCATCCACATATGCGTAGTGTACCTAGTTTAATTCCTCATTATATTATGGTACTATGGGGCTTGTATACCTTGCAGACGATAGTTAGCCTCAACCCAAAGTATAATCTCTCCAAAATAGCATAATGCAGATAAATTAAAATAACACACGTGTACAACCATCATGGCATACAATCCCCCGCCACCACCACTGAGCCATCTAATCCTTGGGCCTATGCCGACCAACGCCAGGGAACCTCACCTACATATAATATGAAAACACATCAGTAATCAAATAAATTTGATTACGGGTTTGGAATAAGTACTGGTAAAACAAATTGGTAAATGAGTATTCTATTATCCACGAGACTTATAAATACTTTTAAAAATACCTCACATGGGCGATAAGCAAAAGACTTATAAAGAATCTCGGCACACAAGCATTGGCTAAAATTCATATTCATACAACATGCTTAGGCCTTCACAACCTCCATATTATACCCGCCACGGTACTCAAGCAGCAATAAGGAACAATTATGTTAGTGCTGCCAATTTTGGAAATGCCATGTGTTATGTAGTTACCCTCATACTTCATACTACCTCAGGGTTTGAAGGAGTACTAATAAGATTCATAATACCTTTACTTGACTCTCATATTTGTAAACCCTCATACTTATACCTAATAGTCTTGGGAATGGACTTGATAAATAATTTTTTAGATATTATGCTTTCAAAAACCATCAGGGGGTCTCAACCTTGAAGTTTTATTAAACTTATAAGAAATTATAGTTAAATGACCCAACATCGGAGGGATTCGATAAAACGCTGCCGATGTCGTCTTACATGTAAAATACGATTAAACTCGACACTTAGGGAATCAAAAACAGAAGAATCAAAGTAGAGTCCTACACACCTAGATAAGTGGAGCTCCATATCTGAAGTCGGCAAGCTCAATCTGCATATTCTAGCACAAAGATGGAATCAAATTAGGATTGGATCACATCGGCACACATATCGAGGAAAAACCTCCATACATGCACACTTATAGAAGAAATTTAATTATATTAATTAGGTGTTTAAATAAAGAATTAAAATATATTAAGTGGCTTAATCGTTGTTTAGATTTTCATGTACACTTAGTGGGAAAAGTCCAATTTAAGGGTTTTAATTGAATGGATTTACTGAATGATTTTTTGGATGAGCCAAGCGATGTCCAAATGGGCTAAAATTTGGACTAGTGCACTCTGACACTTTAAGGCTAGTGGAGAATTTTTACCAAGGCTGGACCATGGTTCAATCATGGTGAACAAGGCCCACTAAGGTCGGCTTATGGTACCGGGAATAGTGTTCTTGTCTTATGCACCAATTTTGCTAGGGTTGTTCATAGGCTTAGAGACTTCAAATGGACTTGGGTCAAGAAAGGGTAGTTAGCCAACACTCTGGTCTTGAGTCCAATGAAATTTTAGGTCCAAAATCTAAGGATTTGGGCCCTATAATGGAAGGTATGGCTCAATCTATTTTTAGAGCTGGGTGGACATATTGGACTTGGGTAATTTTTAACTCGTAATCTACTAAGCCAGTTGCTCCCAAATTTTGATATGATGCTACAAAGATACATCCTAAGGGGGGACAAGGATGAATTTTATCCAAATCCATCATCATTTTCCTATATTTTTGGCTTTTGCATCCGGACCTAGGGAACTAGGGTTTCACCCTTCATTCCTGCACAATCTGGATCACTGACCAAAAGACACTCTAAATATTTTTATTAAACCCCAAACTTGACATGTTTCTTGTAGATATTTAGGAATTATTTACATAATTTGTATGGATTTTATTAACATATTTTAGGTTACTCACTAAGGAGCCCAAGCTTAAAACATGGCTGTACAGTCACACAGAATACCAAGCACAACACATAGTTAGGGGTTCTATTTATACCCTTTAGGTGGTTAGATTAACCTTAGTATTTTCATGAGAGAGCCAACATCTACAGAAACAAACAAGCATACTAATGACTCTAAAATCTTACTACATCAAGGATTAAAATTTGGGGAACATGGCGGCATGGTCACTAGAACCATGAAAGTTATTGACTTTTGCCAAGTTTTGACCTCCTTTCATGCATTTAGACACCCAAAAGCAGAAGTTTACAACATCAAACATGTAGATATATGCGTTTTGATTATAAAAAGGCCTAAAAAATGCAAAAAACATATACACAACAAGTTTTGATTTTTATGGTGAGACAGTGCAGGACAGTGATAGCAATGCATCAAAAAATATATATCTATTTATGTGCATATTCAAATGCTATGATTCCAATTTATACAGACTCCTAACAACTATCTATATATGGAAAAAAATATCACCAAAATATAATACTGCACATAAACAAGCAAACAACAACCAAAATATGAAGCAAAGGTAAAGAGAGACCTTTACCTCCGTGGGGACAAAGGGGAGGTTTCTTGGGGTTTCCTACCCCCAAGATCTACGATCCTAAGTGGCTAGGATAGGATAGGAGGAGCCTAGGAAGGGACGGAAGGGCCTTGGAAGGGAGGGGAAACAAGGGGGAGACAGAAGGGAGGAAAGGAGTAAAGGTTTGGAAAAAAGGAATTTGACTTCTATTTATAGACTAAAGCAGTGGCTAGTGCAAGGGCTCTGAGTTAGTGCCTTTGCACTTGTGCTCTGTAAGTTCAGACCATGGAAAGTCGGGAAACTAAGCATGAGGGTTTGATGGCGTGAACCGAACCACACGTGCACCCAAGGTTAACTTTCGGGGCGCAAGGGCACTAGGAGGAAAAGGGGAAATTTTCAAATTTGTGAGTGCAAGGGCTCTAGGACAGTGCCACTATGCTAGAAGCAGAACTCGCACACTTAAGGTTTTCACCCTAAGGCGCTTCGGGAAACTTCGAAAATCGTACCATGGGTTCCGCAAGGGCTAGGATAAACCAAGAAGGTTCCTTACAATAACAAACACACACAAGACATGCAAGAGACTCGGTCCTAACCTCAAACTATAGTCGACTCGATTGAACCAAAATTAAAGCAGTCGGGCACAAAGTGTCCAACAGGGTTACTGAAGCCAAAGGAGGCTAGGGCTGGGCAAGAATATACCATACTATACTTGAATCATGGTAAGAAGGGCCGGACCCTACTAATCATATTCAAGTAGCAATCGAATCGACTCAAAAACCCTCGAGCAAATGACTCGAGTTTTACACTAGGATTCACAATGATAGTAAGAGGCATTCAAAACACACTCTCAAAGGCCAATTTATAGGTTTTCAAAGCCTTTCCAAAAATATTTGCCATTGGAAAATGTGTGAAACACGAGTTTTTGTAAAACACGTGACTTGAGTCAGAGTTTTATATTAGTGAACTAGTCGGTTCAACCGTTGGTTCGAGTTGAGTTAATTTCATGACTTACATACTGAGCTAAGCCCAATCGGGTGTTATGAGGGATGAGGGTCAAGTGTACTTGACTATATGATGATAACATCATAAAAATGATGAGAAATTTGTTATCAGAGTGTATGACATTATGTAGTTATTTTTTTTATACATTTGATTGTCGAATAACGCATTAGGGAGCGTTATATAGCAGTTTGGGTGGGTTATTATTTATTGAACATGTTATTTTGATGTTATGGAGTGTATTATATTTATAATATTTTGTATTTTTTAATATTTTTGGATTAATAAACCCTTGAGGGTGAGATCACATGAGTCTCATTTTTAAAAACAAGATCCACCGCAAGTTGGCTTTAGGCCTATAATACTAAAATCACTACCCAAACTTATGTATATATAGTTTTATCAGTGTTTTCTAGTGAGATGTGAGACAAGGGAAAGTTGACTCATGTGAACCGTGAGCGGGCACGTGCTAGTCAAGCGGGCTTTGGATTGGTGAGCAGCTCGTTACATTCCTGAGGGATTCTGATAACTCCACCTTTGAGTTCCTCAAACCTGGAGAAGTGTTGAAGATTGCAAGTACTACAATGCAGCGGATGTCTAGACTTGTAAATTCAAAGGGTATTGAAAGCGCCTACCTAAGAGTACTCGGCCTCTATGTTTAGGGCTAGGAGTGATACAGAAGATGTAGAGGGTTGTAGGATAATTGACTTTCCCGCGTAAGGGATAGTTTTAAAATTTGCCAAGGTATCTGACGAGTCAGAATGGGATACTGTCGAGCTGAGGCTGACGATTCCTAATTAGTGCCTTTATGAGAGATTGTATGAAGAAGTATATGAATGATTTCTTTTAACAAGAGAGTCAGCTCTCCTATGCTAGTTTGATTATTAGTTATTTTTGGACTAGTAATATTCATTATTGATGTTTTTGTATGATATATATAGGTGAGAATATAGATGATTGAGTGCTGTTGGGACTACAGAAGGCAGTGATGTAGTATGCACACAAGTACCTATCGAATGGAATGGAAATTGTGGTGTGATGTACTATTGTGAATAGTTATGAATTAAATGCTAGAATATTTTATCGTAGGATTGTTGTGAGAAACCCTAAAATGTTTTACATGTGATTATAGTTGTGACTAGAACTAAACAAGCTGAGCAATGGAGTCTAGAGTTGGCTCTAAAGAAGGAAAATGATGATAATGGAAATAATGTGAGAAGAACATCATGTCTTTGCTATGTTTGATATTTATATTGTTCTCCATAAATAATGTTTGTTATTGACAGGGTGGTCCCTATTGCACTTGTAGGAGAGACTCTGTCCGTTTTGTTTTAAAAATAGTTATTTTTTTAACTTTTCACATGTTTGTTTTGTTTTAAAAATATATCCATGTATAATGGTTGTTATTGATAGGGTGGTCCCTATTGCACTTTTACGAGGGACTCTATCTATTTTGTTTTAAAAATAGTTATTTTTCAAACTTTTCACGTATTTGTTTTGTTTTGAATATAATTGCATATCATAGCATTCATTTAAAACAACTTTAGAACCTAAGCATCTCATTCGTGTATTGTATGTTTACATTACCATCTTGAGACGCCCAGGTTAGATCTAAGTTGGCTTAACTGAATCAAGTAGATTAACAAACTGATTCTGTCGCTGGTAGCATTTTCGGTTTGGTTCGCTAGTGAACTAAAACAAAGTGCTACACATTTACTTTTTCCTACGACTAGCTTTAATAACTTTTCATAATGATCAACTGCGGAACAATTAAGCAAATACCGGTCGAGGGTTCACTTACAACTAGCCACGTCAGCTCCGACTGCTAAACTTGCGACTGAAGCTTAATCGAAGTTTCCTCAACTTCAAAATCCTTGTGCCACGTGAACCCCAAGTTCCTAAACCCTCTTCGACTTCTAAACCTTTTACTAATGTTTAGCCAAAGTCCTCCTTCACTCTTCGTCACGTCATCCTTATAGTTACTTAAAGCTCTTTGGTTGTTGAACCCACAATCGAAGCTTAGGTGAAGTCTGACACTTCAAAAATATTTACCAAACCCTAGGTCTTTGGCTATCAACATATTGACCGAAAGTCAATCAAAGGTTGAACTCTTTTTTCCTTAGCTTGCACGCCATGTCATCAATTGCCGAAGTCATGACCGAAGTATAACCAAAGTTTGCATTATTTAAACACTTGCTTCTTCAATATTTAACTATTTGTTTGGTTACATGGTTTTCAAAGCTTGTATTTAGAGAGTTTTAAAGTTATTATCATTCAAAACAAGATTCAACGCATTCTAACCACATTTTTATTTTTCGAAGAGTTATTGAGCCGATAATATGTCACTCAATTAACTCGTTCAGTCATACATGAGGATAATAAGTCTTTTAAACCGTTTTCTTCACAATGATATCGAATGTATAGAATACCCATGCATTTAGGACCCACGCTCACCCTAGAAACTACAGCCTCTCCACTTCTCTACTCTTCGGATTTGTATCCCGCACCTCATACTCAACCCATATATCCTCAATAATTGCAGCACAACCATGGATGTAAATCGTTTATATATTGCCCGAACTAAGAGCTAGTTACTTGATACCATTGGATATTTATGAGAATTTTTTAGATGGCAGTGCTCTAAGGAGATATGAACGTGAGAATTAAAACTTCGAAGCGAGGGTAACAGACGAGGGTAATGACCTTTTCCATTTCAACTTTTTTCTTTTTTAAAAAAAATTCAACGATTTGGCTATCAGCGTCGAACGGTTTAAGATGGTACAGACAAATGATAAAACCGGGATGAACAAACTCTTTTCCCTTAAAAATCTCTTAGCTATTAGATAAAAAATTTTCATTACAGGTTCTTTACTCAATGGTACTTGTTATGGAAACAAAAAGAATTATACACAAAAATGCCCAGAAAAAAGAATTAATCCTCCTCATCAAAAAAATTTGTCGGCGTCCATACTTCACAACTAAAAATTAACCAAAGCCCATTACTTTTGGAGCAAATTTGAGCAACCTACTCAAAGAGTTTGGCAGGAACTTCCTTGCAAACAAATGGCAAATCTGGGTCTTCTTCCCGTTATATACACACTCCTTCCCATTCCTCATGCTCCGTAAAAGCTCAATAGTCACTTGACGCCTCCAAAATTTAGTTGGATGAGGCCCCCCTTTTGCCCAATCAACCCATGTCAGAGTCCTGTTTGCATTTTTTGCTCCAAACTTCATATTCATCAAAGTTGGCAAGTAGTGCTCATCAGCATAACAAGCCTGCTTGCAGTGTTGACCATAGAGTGGGAAATACTGCGCGTCAGAGACTATTTCTAAGGCTATGTCTCTGTCCACTTCAAACCATTGGGAACCCTTTCGCCAGTCGGCCAGGACACCTCCGGCCTCATTCGGTTGCTGTAGCGGCCACGGCCGGTGGCGCCGGGCTGGTCGTAAAGCTCGACGAATGTCTGGGTGGAGTTTATGAGGTAGGAGTAGATGGTGGGGAAGTTGAAAAGGGGTATGCAGGCCTCGGAGAGGAGTACGAAGCGATGGTTGGAGAAGTCAGGAGTGCATTTGCTAGAAGTCGTCGCTCTGCTTCTATCATGTTGAAGCTTCCCCACTTCACTTCCTGCATTGATCAGAACCGAAGGTTGTTCAAAAACAAGGGACTAAAAGTGGTTAGATTACGTGAAACAAGTATACTTTGTGTGTAAGAGAATTATTAGTATAACCACCAGCCTAGACTCTTATGTCAGTTGCAGTCATTGTGAGCTTTTAGATTGCAAAGATGATCAGGCGTTGCGGGTAATTTTGTTCTAAGTTATAAATAAATTGTAACTACGTTATTTAGATAGATGACTAGATTTATATATAGTAATCTTATATGCACCAATAAAATTTTTCCCACTTTTTCTTATTTTAAATTTAATGATCACTTGGATTATGCTTACATGATAATTTTTTTGGGGCCAATCAAACTTAAGGCGGAGAAAAGGCTGGATATATATATATATATATATATATATATATATATATCGCTCAGATTTAAATGTCAGCGCTGCTGCATATACTATGACTTATTTCTGTTTAAATGGATGCTTAATGCCAATATTATTAGGTAAGATGCACATTATGAATAATCATGTAAGAGTATGGTTAGGTTGTTATAAGTAGGGCTATTAGGCCCATGAAGGTTTGGAGTCTACTATAGTCATTTAAATATGCAATAGGGACATATTTTGGGATTAATTAAGAGAAATAAAAAATTTAATTCTATCATGAGAGTAATCTTATAATTGTTTTCATTTAATTTAATTACAGGATGCCATCAACCGCTTAGCTAAAGTCACATTTAATCAGACAGTTCCAAGTAATGGCATCTAGCTAGCAGGGACGCGGCTCAAGTTTTCCAGTTGCAAGGATGTTGGTCATCTTTGGGAGCTTCTAGGAATGGCCCCCATGTTTGCGAGTTCCACATCTTCTTCTATGTGGTCCCCATCTTGTTATTCATACTTTCCACAAAAAGGATCCTTATTCTTATTGACCACGGTAAAATGCTTTCAGAATGTATGAGGGATTTATACAAGAAAATATTAGTATCATTATATCAACAATAAATACGCCTATTTTGTTAAATTTAACTAATGTGATGTTTTGAATTATGAAAAATAGTTGGATGGTGAGGGTAATATTATTTGAGTGACAAAAAATACACCATATGATTGAAATAAATGGCTAAATTTATATATTACTGATATTGTTACATTATTGGTTTCTTTTTGCTAAATACATTTGCTATTATAGGGTATGTTAATGTGTCATGGTAGTTACCTCCAATTTTTTAAAAAATGACCCACATATGAAAGTAAACTAGGTAAGATGTCGTATTATGCACAACTTATATGATATATAAAGTTTAATTTTATTTACAAACCCTTACTCAATAATGATAAGATAGAAAATTATAATTTAGTATCTCAGATATAGATTTTAAAGATATATCCGACTAAAGAGATAAACTATAATAATTTAATTTATTAATTTTTATTTTTGTTGTATTGTGATTAGTTGAATTTTATACTTTTAATCACATACTAGTATTGAGTTTCTATTTTATTAATACTATGAAAGATATTATATCATGTGCAATATATACCGGATAAATTTAATATTATATATAAATTCTCATTGAATAATGGTGATTGACTTTAAAAATATATCTTATTTAAATGAAAATAAATTATAATTATTTATTTTTTTATTAAGTTTTTTTAAGACAATTAAACAAACTTTATTAAGAAGAAATTATAAATTGATGCTAACTAGGTTCAAACCTATAATGTCTTACGGTAAAAAAAATTTTATTATATTTTTTTAAAGAAATTGATGTTAATGAGATTCGAAATCCTTATATAGGATATATTTTATTTTATTTAAAATTTTTTTGTATTTTAATCAATTTATTCTCCTATTATATTATTATTGAGTTTCATCTCTATTAAGAAAAGTAGATATATTGTTTTCCGGGCTAGTATTTATGAAAGTCAATTGCACCAATTAGCAAATCAAGCCTACAGAAGAGGAGAATGGACCGACCTTGCTGGGTATCCTCCGTCCATAGAAAACAGAATCCTCCATCACCGGCTCATCAAAAGAAGGATCAGTATGAACATAGATGGAATATAGCCCCTCATGGCCTTTGAAGAACTTCTCCCACAGAGGAGCCATGGCGAGAGGACCCCTTGTCAAGAACATGAAGGCCACCTTCCGTGCCATTTTGTAGGGCGCCTCTTGTATCCGAGGCACCATTGATGCCTTCCACAACAGCTCTCGGTCATCCATGTCGTGCGATACTATGCCGTCCGTTACTGCCGCGGCACCGTACTTATCTTGTCCGATGGCGACGGCCTGCCTTGCCGATGGCCGAGAGGATATCGAGAGAAGTGGGTAGTGTGGATGTTGAAGGAGGTCTTGAGATTGGAACTAACAAAAACGCCTAGTAGCAACCCGAAGCCAAAGAGAATAAGGTGGGATAGGAGGTTTTGGAAGTGAAATTGATGCTCAAGCGGTACTTGCGTTTGCGAATTGTAACTTCCCCATTGATTGAATGATAACTAGTCTATAATCAGAATACAAATAAATAGATGGTAAGAAAGAGTGGAATTGAGGAATGGAAGGAAGAGAAGTGTTTGAAAGAATTTAAGCGGAAAGGTCTAAGACTAAGGCGTGTTGAATGTTCCAGCGGGTAGGCCATGCACGTTTGCTTCCCATCAAGTTCCAAGATGGCAGTTTGAACATTATTGTGACCATTAGACATTGCCATGTGCACTTCTACTATGTTTTTTTTCTTGACCTTGATTTTGAAGCGCCCAATTAATGTGACTTGTGGTAGACTGGGTGGTTGCAGCTGTGCCTGGCAAGCAGAAGTTGACCATGGCTGGCAGCTGGGCTCAAGAGCTTGGTGAGGGCCGCGTCAACGATTGTTGGGCCTGGAAGATTGCCTTAAGGCCCATTTAGTTGACACGAAAAATATTAAATAGTTATAATAAAAATTTTAGTTTGACGTAAATCTCTTTACAAGAATTTTTATTCTTTTTCTTATATTTTTTATAGGAAATTTTGTGGAGGGAACCACTTAGTTGAAGTCTTAAATATTTCTTACTATACAATACTCTAAAAGTAGATAACTTATTAGTGGGAGATAAATACTTTTGCTCAGAATTACTATCCATAAATTCTATATATTTTATATGTTTTTCATGTAATCCAAATAGAGCCCTAGTTGAATGATTCAAAATTTTTGTCCCAAAAAGTGGTCAAATTTAGGTGAACCAAAATCTCCTTCAAAATAACACAAATCTAAAATTTTGTGACTTTTAGTCATTATTGTTGAGAATATTTGAAAATATTTCCCCCCAATGATGGGTGGATTCACCAAGGAGATTTCGACTCAAATTAATTATGCTATAGCAATGAAGAAATCTTATATATGAACTTTGTGTTTGTAATAAATTACAATAGCATTTACCATTAGAAATTGCGACCTTTAAGGTGTATTTTAATTATAGGCTCTGTTTAAATAGTTGTAGCCGATGTAAAACCTGGGTTCTTCGCATGGCGGTTTTACTTTGGGTTCGGTCTTGATCTAGATCGAGTTGCTTGCATACTTCTTTTTATCGCGTACGTATGTATGGTATGGTATATTCGAGCTACGACCTTAGTCTCCCCTACTACTAACGTTGCCCAACTATGTACTATGTCATTTTAGCTATATTTTTTATTTTTATTGAGTCAGATTTACTAGGTTTATTTTTTGTGAGTCTAAATTAATTAGATGTCTTTTATTTTTGGTCAAGACGGATGACCCAAGTTTATTTTTTGTATGTGTTTTGATATAAGAATACTTTTAACCATGCAGTGATATAATCTCAATAATTATACTCCCATGGTATCCCTTGATGTTGAATTGAATTAAGTATTCTTCTCGTACAATTGGGATTTCTCCATTCTTCAATTGACATGACATTTATAATTTTGACTTTTGAGAATTGATGCATGATTCATAACTTTAAAAGTTATAACGGATTTGATGATGATTGTGATTATGTCCTAAAAAATTATGGGTGAAAGCACAAGATCTGGTATCCTGAAAGATAAGCTCATAGTGGTATCTATTTTTCTAAAAGCAACCAAAAAATGAGATAAATGAGGGTGATATCGTAGTGCATGAGTGATTGGATTTTCTTGTTTGACTATTATTGGATTTATATCAAGGGTACATATGAAAAGGATAAAAGGTTTTTAGTATAAGGACTTATTTTGTATATGAGTCAATCATGATTCGGTTGGCCTTGGGCAAGAAATTGACCATATTTAGGAGTAGGTGCTAGAGTAGAATAAGGTTCATAAAATTTTTTACTTTTATTATAAATCCTTGTTGAGATATTCCTAGTCATACACACACTAAATATTCTCGAGTCAAAAAATTAGGTAGAGAGCTAGTTTCACCTTTAATATATTTAATATCAAAATCAAATATTCCTAATAAACTTTCTATCATGCAAAAAATTGTTTAGATGCTTGATTTTTAACATCTTCTTCCAATATAGCTTTTGCAGTTGTACAATCAATGTGTAAGACAAATTTTTGATTTAACAAATCATCCTAAAATTTCATAGTGTCATATCGTATTAATAGTAGAATACTTCTCTTGGGTTGGTTTCCATATTCCTAAATAATATCTTATTACATCTTTATTATTTAATTTTTGCTTTAATATACCATCATATACTAAATAAGATGCATTAGTCTTAACAATTTTTAATGAAGTAAGATGTGGTAAAGCTGAGCATGGAATATTTTTAATTTTTTGCTTATTATTTTTTACCACTTGTGTATGAACATTAGTCCATGGGGGTGGATTCTTCTTTAGTCTTTGCCACAATATTTTACAATCGTTGGCAAAGTCTTTATAATATTCATATATGTAATTTAAACTTTCAAGAAACCTTTGTGATTGAGTTTTGTCCTTCAATTCATTAGGAAATTAATAAGAAAACTCAATCGCTTTGAATAGGATAAATTTGACCTCCATTTATATCATGTCCCAAAAATATAATTTTGTTTGAACCAAACTCATTTTCTTATTAGACAAAACTATGCCATTAGTTTAAACAATCTTATGAAATTGCACTAAATGCTTAACATGTTGTTCAATGCTATTGATGCAAACTAAAACTTCACCAATATACACAATAATAAAATAAATGTACAGATTAAAAATGTCAATCATCATGTTATGAAATTCTGATAGGGCATGTTTTAATCCAAATTACATAACATTCTGTTCAAATTGTCTAAATGGAACATTGAATGCAATTTAATACCGGTCTTTTTCTACAATCTGGATTTGCCAAAAGCCTTACTCTAAGTCAAATTTACTAGAGGATTTTGCTTCATATAGTCTTTTGAGCAAATCTTTCTTATTAAGAATAGGATATCTTATACATTGTAGGACTTTATTTAAAGGTTGATAATTTATAACTTATATTGGAGCTCCTTACTTTAAATTTGAGGCTTTGTATACGTAGAATGTTGTGCAAGACTATGGTGATTTACTTAGTCTAATTAAATTTTTATTAAATCTTGTATTTCTTACTCACAATAAGACACTAATACCTTATTCATTTGTATTGATCTAGCTTTTGTTGGCATGTGAAATGAAACTTTTTGTTTCTTTCTTTCCAGAAAGCACTAGGGATATTTTTTCATAATTCTTCAAATTTCTTTTAGAAAGATTTTATTTTTTTTAAAATTTTCTACTGAATCTAGATTCTTTAGCATATTAAGGATTTGTTCTTCTTTCTTAAGATAATTATTATGAGCGCTTTTTCTTAGAGTATCTCTCTTTAAATGAAGAAATTAAAGTTCATCTTTTGGGGAAAACTAACTTAAAAGTTAAATTTTTTCCCTTAATATTTTTATGAATTCCTTCATCAACTATGGTTCATGGTTCGATTAGGACATGAAAGGGTTTCCAAAAATCACTTGAGTATCTGTATCTTGAACTAAAATAAAGGTCATATACATACAAATATCTTCAATACAAACGACAACATTATATAATTTATATTTTATTTTTAACTTTTGATCATTAGTAACGGATAATGCTTGAGTTGTTTTTTTCATAATATTTGGTAGGAATTAATCTTTTGTAACTCCCCGAATCTGGTTCACTCAAGAACCAGATTAGAATTATTACAATCGACTCGGGCCACGTCTTAATCGATTAATCTAAAAGACTTGAACGAACAACGAACCGAAACAACCTCTTGCCTTGTCTCAAGAGAGGAAGACATTACTTAATGTGCAGCTCAATAACCTAATAATAAGATACGTCCAATGACATGGCATGAGAACACTCAACATGCAACAAGAATAAAAGATAATTATATAAAAGCAGGAATAAATATATCAAAATAACTGCAGGAATTAAAGACTGAGTGTCTCTTCAAGAGATTTGATTAGATGTCTGATTTGCTGCTACAAATGTTGGTTAGAGCATACATCACAATAAATCAAATTAAATACATATAAGCATGGATCAAATTCCTGCCTTTGTAAAATCTAAGCCCTTCGTCTCATGATTTTATATGTTAGGTTGGTTTGGTTTGTTAGTTCGTTGTTCGTGTGGTTGGTTTGGACTAGTTCAATAGCTTAGAGATTACATTTCAGCCAAATGGTTGGTTTTCCATGATGTTGTGGCACAGAGCATGCATGTTGTCGTTATGGTGTAGTTGTTTAGGTGTGTTTTGAGGTTTTAGGTAGGTTTGAGCATGCGTTTGGAATCAAGAATAATCCAGTTATTTTCTTGATTAATCTTTGAATTTGATGTACCATTGGTTTTGTATGATTTCTTATTGTGGTCTTCTTTAGTGCTTCATTCAAATTCCAAACTTATTGAGTTACATTTTTCATTCGCTAGTTTCAACTTTTCCGTAAGAGCTACAACTTTTCACCTTCTTGCTGTAACTCTTAGTATTTAATTGTATCATTTATTTATTACTTACACCTTTTTTCCAAAATGTTATGACCTGTCACCTACCTATTGTGACCTTTTACCTAACTTATCTGTTATGACCTGTCACCTACCTATTGTGACCTTTTACCTAACTTATCCTTGAGGCTATATATACTCTTATAACTTCTATCATAGAAGTCATCTTACGTTAAAACCATTTCTATTGTATTCATTGCACTATTGGCTTCCCAAAGTTTCCGGTGATATAGTATTATTTTGATTGTTGTGTTCTTTACAAAGACAATTTGAATCCCTCACGGATGGACCTCTCTTGTTTCTAGTTTATCTTGGTAATTCTTGATTCATTAGGTTTGTTTTTATGCATATAATCATGTTATATTTATTTTACCTTTAGCGTAAGAACATTAACATGCATACATCATGTAAAATGATTCATATAGCATTATATGGGTTTGTTGTTAGGTCTCTGAGGTTCGAACTTGCTGCTAAAACGTTGTTTGAAGTTTAGATCATCAAGTCCATTAGGACCCACTTCTTGTTTTACGCTTACTTGTTGGGTGGGTTGTTTTATATCATAGGGTGGTAGTTTTATGACATCCCACTTAATTTGGGTCAGGTAAACGACATGATTAATAACCTTCATGGTTGAGATCTCTTGAGTTATCGAATAACTAAAAGATCCACCACAAGTTGTCATATTTTCAGAGGCCTATTATTATTTTTTCCTGTCTAAGCCTTCTATTATTACATTATATTTTCGTGATTTTGAGTAGAGAAATTATTGGAGATTGTCTCGGGTAAATCCCACTCCGAGGGCTAAGTTCTACGGTGCGACCTAATGAGGAGCCCAATTGTTTCATTGTCGATGAGATTGACAAAATGCTCTACTTTCTCTTCTTATTGCATCATGTTCACCTATGCGTATATGAGCTTCGCGTACTTGGAGAGGCTTAGGGACTACAGATACCGTATCTTCTCGTACTTGGAGAAGCTTAGGGACTACAGATACCGTATCTTCTCATACTTGGAGAAGCTTAGGGACTACAGATACCGTATCTTCTCATACTTGGAGAAGCTTAGGGACTACAGATACCGTATCTTCTCGTACTTGGAGAGGCTTAGGGACTACAAATGCCATATTTTGTGGCGTATGTCACGATTGCAGTGTACTTTTTGCCATCAAAGCACAGAGGAGCATGGTGGAATTGGAAAAGATAAGAGAAAAGGTGTTGCTTGATCAGTTGCGGATCGCACGCCGGTGTATTTTTGGGTTTTGTGTGATTCTTCTATGGTGTTTTGTCCCCTTCTATTTTATTTTTGTATGAACAATTGAATTTATATACTAGTTTGATATTATAGTTATTTTATTTTTGGACTATTAATACTTGTTGCTAACATTTTTCTGTGTATATGCTGACGTTTTTCTATGTATATGTACGTGTTGTTGTTATGTGGCCAATGGATGGAGGGACAATAATAGCTTCACACACATTGTTTGTTGTTTGGTTTTGGTATTATTTTTGTATATTTTATTGCTTACCCTATTGTTTGGGATTATGCATTTTTATTGTGCTACCCATCTCTTTGGTAGAACCCATTTTTGGGAGTTAACATGATAATATATCCTATTTATGTGAATTTTGTCTTGTCATCGCACGTAGAATATTTAATAGGTTGTTACATGTCATTGAACGTACCATTCATGCATTTTATTTACTGGTAAAGGTTGCCTTCCTTCACGATGCCAAGAGGGTTAGTTGACCCTAGGGGTGTTGAGTTATTTTCCATCAAATTAAGTTAAAATATAAAATAATTTAAATTTTACTTTCTAATTTGGTTCGGGGTTGAACCAATGTAGGCTGTTATAGCCAGCCCAACATATAGGAGCACAAAACCTACATGTATGATATGAGAACTACTAGCAACGAGTATCATTGGCACAGAAAACAGATAATACAAACGGTTAAGTAGAATCTTTTCTATAAGGAAGGAAAACTAATATATTATCTCTGTGGGAACACTCAAAGAGCATCTACTAAGGAGCCATTAAGTTAGACTAGATAGCATCCCAAACTGAACATAAATATTATGAACTGGCAAGTAGAATATCTTCCATAAGGAAAACCAATATATAATCTTCGTGGGAATACTCAAAGGACATCTATAAGGAGCCATCCCGAATTGAACATAGATAATGCAAATTGGCAAGTAGAATCTCTTCCATAAGGAAAACCAATATATAATCTTCGTGGGAACACTCAAAGGGCATCTACTAAGGAGCCATCAAGTTGGAGACTAGATAGCAACCCAAACTGAACTCGTGATGATCTGCCTTTCTCGGCAAATGCCTCTCTCAGCAATAACAGGTCTACTCAAGAAAAAGCACATATCCTAAGCCTTCTCTTCTACCCCAGAGCACAAAGGCCAAGTACTCTCACGTAGTTGCCTTTAGTACCTTTTGGATATAAGTCTAGGCATGCACTGTACACAACAACATTCGTCTACTCTACACCTCTCCAACCGGTGTGAGGAAGCTAAGATGTAGAGATGTTAGGATCCGTCGGGAATTAAACGGCCCCTCTCACTAATCCAGAGCTCGCTCGCTTGCTCACGGTATAAGCAAGGTCAAGTCCACCAACTCGGCTCACTAAAATTAGATGAAAACTATATATAAAGTTGGAAAGGGATTATATAAATAGGTCCGAGAGCAACATGATTTGGAGTTAAGTTTGAAAACGACACAAGGAATTTCTTCTTCAAGGATTATCAATCACGGAAGTAAAATACTTCTAGATAGCCCGTGTTAAGTTAGTCGTGTTAAGTAGGGTTTGACAAATAGCCATTTAACACTTCTTATGATCTGGAAATCAAATTTATGATAGACTAAAGAGAAAAAAGTTGAGAAGAATCCTAACAGACCTGAGGTACAAGGTCCACGGTGACGGTACTATGGCGAGTTCGGGCTCCAGAACTTACATTAAAACCCATTGCTGAACAAAATACTAACAACTTTATATGATGTATGGTCTTGTGACTGCTCACATTAATAAAACCAACACTCAAACAATCAACAACACCAAACATATCAACAAATAAACACTTGACATGCGAATTGAGACATGACAAAGAATAAATAACCAATAGACAAATAATAAATAAATAAATAAATTCATTAATAAATAGATAAAATAATAAATTACATGAAAATAAATAATATACTAATCATAAATAATAATAATAATAATAATAACAATAAATATTCTATATAAGTTGCGACTAAATGAGTAAGTGATAAATAAATGAATAATTAAATACATAAATAATCTCACAAATAAGTAAATAAATGAATAAATAATTAATAAAAATTAATTGAATAATAAAAATATAAATATCAAATATATGAATATACAACTAAACACAAATAAATAATAAAAAGAGTGAGAAAAATTAATTAATTAATTAATTTAATTAGATAAAATAAACATGAAAAAAATATTAACAAATAAACACATCATCAATAATAATAAATAATCATATAAAATTGTATCATATACGACGAATCAATAGATAACAGGAGACAAATCAAATACTGAATAAATAAACAAATCAATAAAGAAATAAATAAACACAAATAAATAATAACATGATCCGAGGAAAAATAATAATTAATTAATGTTATTAGATAAGAAAAATATGAACAAAAATAATATTAACAAATAAATACATCGTCAATAATAATAAATAATCATATATGATGAATCAATAAATAACAGGAGATAAATCAAATAATGAGTAAATAAACAAATCAATAAAGAAATAACTAATAAACAAACAAACAAAAATAAATAAATAAATAAATAAATAAAAACACTCGTAACATCAAAATATATAAAATAATATAAATATGCATCTAAACTAATAATGTAGGGAACCTCAAATTCTAAAAACAAACATAAATGGGCAACAACATGTTGGAATAAGCTAGTGAGTCAACTGGGTTGAAATGGACCGAGTCTACTTGGTCCAGGTTAGTTGGGCTGGACTTGATAAGTCAAGACCCATAATTGATGAGAAATGTGAATAGAATGCACAGGTGAGTCGAAACCCAAGCTTCAGAATAATTATACAGTAGATTAGAAAGTTGTGTGAACTAAAATATATGATATATATGATATATATATATATATATATATATATATATATATATATATATATATATATATATAAGAGTAAAGTTGGAATGCACTACTAGCATTTGGCAGCACATGCAGCGTATTTAATCTCGGCCGTTGGCATTCGATCTAGCAACCCAGACACACCCTCCCACCCCCCCCATGTCCGCCACCCCATTCGCCTGCCCACCTGCCCACTCGTCCGACCACCCCTTGCCCCCATGCCACGGCCCCCCCACTGTCGTGGTCCCCAGCCTGCCTCAAGCCGCCGCGGTCCCTTGACTGGCCCAAGCTATGGCCCCTCTACCGTTGGCCCCCCGCCCCAAGCCGCCGCAGCCCCTGCGACGACCCTGCCCACCCCAAGCCGCTGTGGCTCCTCGCCACCACCCATCTGTCGTGGGCCCCCCACCCGCCCCAAGCCGCCTGTGACGGCGGCTGGCGGCAGGGGGCCATGGCGAGGGGGCCGGGGGTGGTTGGATGGGTGGGCGGGCAGGCAGTCGGGCGGGTCGGTCGTGGGCGGGTGGGTAGGCGGATGCTGAGGGTGGGAGGGTGTGTCTGGGCCACTGGATCGAAATCCAACAGCCCAAATTAAATGTGGTGCATGCGCTACCAAATGCTAGCAGCACATGCCAGTATTTTGGAAATATATATATATATATATATATATATATATACATTTATATACATACACACACACACGTATACATGTTGATTTGACAGGGTGACCCTTAATTGCACTTTTAGGGAGAGACTTAGTCTGTCTTATTTTAAGAATTTTATCAATTTTCATTATAATTATTTGGTATGTAAATTGGTTGATATGATATCCATGTAGTAGCATGTTAGGGGTATTTTTGTGCATTCATTCATGCATAGCGATTAACATCTTTCATCTTGAGATACCCAAAGTAGATCCGTAGGAGTTGGGTTTAGGTTAGCTGGCCTAACCAGGATCAGTAACATTCTAATTCAGTACCCGAGCATGAACCAAATTTGGGGTTAATATACCTCAAGTATACATTGATAGCTTATGCTCTTTTGTAGCATAATAGAAGCATCATTGAAGTTATCATCTGTATATGGGGCATACCATGCCTCCATAACATGCTCATACGGTCATTTGGGCCACATATTTATAGTCTGAAAGCTAAACTGGCCCAAATTGATTCAAAATTGGCCCGACCGGGTAAGGCAAACATGCGAATAACCATAACCCGAAGCAGGTGTTTTACATCCTTCCTTGAAAACATTCCTATTAACCCCTCTGTCTACTAGGCAAAAGTTTCTAAGGCAAATTCTTGATTAATAATTATTTTTATTTTTAGCATATACTTTTGTGAAATAGATTGTTCGAATCCTCTTATTTGCCCTTTTTTTGAAACAGAACAATCACCTATTTGAAATTCAGAATCTTCAAAAACTTTCAGGTCTTCTAGGTTTTTCGAATCCTATTGTTCTAATTTTTTTCTATTATTGCCTAACTTTAAAATTTTTATTCTTCTTTTTAACTGCACAACATTAGTTTTTAGTGTATTGATTTTTGTTCTTATATCGTGAATAGACAATGGTTTTTTTGTTTTACTTTATTTATGTAAAACCCGTGACTCGAGTCAGAGTTTTACGGGAGCGAACCAGTCGGTTCAACCGTCGGTTCGAGTCGAGTCAACTTCATGGACCGCAAGCTGAGTTGAGGCCAGCTGTGAGTTATGAGCGATGAGGGTCATGTATGCTCAAGTATACAATGATAACGTCAAAAAGATGATGAAAAATGGGTTATCAAGTATATGGAGGTATGCAGTATTGATTGTTATTTTTATTTGATCGTAGAATATTTTTAGGGCCGAATGACGAATTAGGACGCGATATAGGTGAGTTTGGGTGGGTTATTAGTTATAGAACATATCATTTGGATGTTGCTGTGTTCGTTTGATTTTACGGGATTTTTTCCAATTTTTTTGGATTTTTTTAGGATTTATTAGGAGATAGTTATTATTATTGACTCGAGTCGGAGTCGAGTCAAGTTTAATTTACAAAAATGCCATCGCACGCCCCTTCATCTTCCCCGATCGTCTTTTCTTTTTCTCCAAACCCTAGCCGCCCGACGCAGCCCTGACCTTGCCGCCGACTGCCGCCCCGCCGCCGGAACCAACCGCCCGCCGTCCCCTCGCCGTCGTCGTGCCGTCCCGATAGACCCCGGCCACCGATCGCCTGCCGGCGCGCCGCCGCGATGCCACGAAGCCGCCTCGGCCGTCGCCACTCCGAGGCGGATTCCGCCGCCGTTCGGTCGCCATCGCCGCCGCTGTGACCACCAGTCTCACCCTCTCGCCGTCGCCGACGTTTCCCCCATCATCCCGACCGCCGTCGAGGCCGGCCGTAGCCCCGATCGGAGCACGCCGCCGCCGCCCTTTGACGCCGCGCGACAGCCATCGCCGCCCCGGCTACCCTGTTTGACACCACCATCGGACCAAGCTCGTCGAGCTGGTGCCGATAGACCCCCTGATTGCCCCGTCCAGAATCATCGCCGGAAAACCGCCGAAATCCGACTGCCGGAAACGCCGGAACCGCCGAAAATTGGATTCATGGGAAATTCGCCGGATCATCCGCCGAACGCACCCGGTCGAATCCGATCGAACTTCGGACGCCGCTAGGTGCCGAATTCGAGTTTCGAGCCATGAAACGGAAACCCTAGCCGTCGCCGATTTTCGACGACGCGAGGTATAAATTACTCCGACGTAAATTCTTAAATTTTATAATTATTAGGGAAGCATGCTAGACTAGATAATTAGATGAATTTTCGTGTTTTTGACGTGTCTGTATGTTTGTGTGTAATTTAATAAAAATTATGAAATTGGTTGATTGATGAGTGTTAAAATGGAAAAGTAAGGAATTAATTAGGTGAACTAATTAATTACCCTGATTTCATGAAACGTAGATTGAAAACTCACTAGAATTGACTTAGGATGAATGTGTGATGATTGATGCGTGATTGTGTTGATTGTGTGTGCATGCTATAGGATGTGTGATTCATCATGCGGGCGTTAGCTTTTAGCTTGATTGTGTAGGTACGGTGTAGGAGCTCGCCGCCTAGGCGCGTGGACCCGTTTGGAGCTTCTACCAGGTCCGTTTAGGACTCGCTTCTGGTTTGATCGCTAAACTCTATCGCATTTTGTTTTCAACAGGTAAGTGGACGTGCCGAGTGGTGGATTTATCGTATCCCACTCCGCACGGGCCATCTAGTCGTACGTAGATTTTCGGATTAATAACCCTCGAGGATGAGATCCCTCGAGTTTGTTTTCAAACTCAGATCCAGATCAAGTTGCCTTCGGGCCTATTTTATAAATCCCTACCCAGGCCTATATATATATATATGTTTTCGTGTTTTGGTGAGTGGACGAGTGCGGGTAACGACGGCCACGCCTTCAGATAGGGCGTGTGTTCGTCAAAGCGGGCTCTGGAGCTGGGGAGAACCCACTCCATTCCTGAGGGATCCTGACAACTCCACCTTTGAGTTCCTCAAACCCGGAGAAGTGTGGAGGTTTACGGGTACTGCTAAGCAGCGCATGTCTGGACTTGTGGCGTAAAAGGGTACCTAAGGCGCATGCCCGAAAGTACCCGGCCCTTGTGCTCAGGGCCAGGAGTGATATGGAAGGTGTAGAGGGCGAGATGAATGAGAAAAGAGAAAAATGATTTTCCTACGCAGAGGGATAGGCTTTGGCCATGTTGAGAATGAGAATGAGAAAGAGAAAGATAGGGGACGCTACCGACTGAGGTCGATGGCTCCCGGAGGCCCTTATGAGTGTTCTTGAGGAAGTATATGATTTTCTTCAACAGGAGAGTTAGCTCTCCTGTGCCAGTTTGATATTAGTTACTTTCTGGACCGGTAACGCTCGTTACTGACGGTTTTTTTATATATATGTAGGTGAGCATCATCGCGAAGAGTGAAAGCTGTCGGAACCGCGGAGGAGGAGCACGGATCGCGCACACATGTACCTGCCGTTTGTAATGTATGTGAATGACTTGGTATTTATGTTGAGAATGCATATGATTGATTGTGGAAATAGAATGTTATGCATGGAAATGGGGAGTGAGGTTAGATATGGAGCCTTGGAGCTTCGGCTCGGCTCGGATGAGATGAGTAAAGACGAATACCATGCTTTTGTGAATTATTGTAGATAAATTATTACTGCATGTGTGGATAGGGTGGCCCTTATTGCACTATTAGGGGAAGCTCTGTCCGTTTTTCTTTAAAAATATAATTATTTTATTACTGTTTTCTTGTTTAATTTTTTTCCTTCGTGTTGTTTGCACGTCATGGCATGCATATAGGACCACGTTAGAACCCAAGCATCTCATTCATGTTGTGCATGTTGCATCACCGTCCTCAGACGCCGAGAGTAGATCCGGGTCGGCTTAACCGAATCAAGTAGATTAGCGAACGGTTCGGTCGCCGGTGACACATCCGGGTCGGTTCAGGGGTGAACCGGAACGGGGTGTTACAGTTTAGGATTTTAGACGTTGTACATGAATGTTTTACTACAACATCGATTTGAGGTTTAGGTTTCTTCAGTTTACTAGCTTCTAGAAGTTTCTCTATTAATTGTCTCTGTTGCACTTGCTCTTTATCAGAAATGGAATCAATAAGGTCAAGAAGACGTGATTCTTGGGTTGTGATCACATTAATGCTTAATCCGTTTAGATCCATAATTGCTTAATGTAATCATAGTGACAATATTTTCTTGTTTATTTTCTTTATCATTTTCAGATATCCATTCTGATGAATCAGAATCTTCTAATTCTAAAATCTCCTGATCTATCTTTTGATTCAGACAATAATTCTAATAATTTTTGTTTTTCTTCATCAAAGATATCTAAAGCATTAATCTTCTTTTTACTATGCAATGGTTTCTAGTTTGACGCTTCTTTCATCAATCCCAACAGGCTAATAGTTTTTTGGTGGATTAGTTTTATATGATTTCTTTTTAAAAGGTTTAGATGGTTTTGTATTAGGATCTGATTTTTTGTTGTGCTTTATACCTTTTCCTTTCCCCCAAAAAGAATTTCTACATGGAGGACCAGTGGAACTAGAGGGAAAAGAAATAAGAGTAACACCAAATTGGGTGCAAAATTGTCCCAATTCTTTTTTCCCGTTAAATTTTGTGTTCTTAACTAATTTTTGAGATTTATATCATTACATAATGCTAGTCCGTCCAATACTACATCATTAATTAATTTCCCAAAAGTAAATTGGGTTAGGGGATGGTATCATTATAAAAATTTCTGAGATGAGTTCCTACTCTTTTAGCAAAGAATGATGGTAATCTAGCCAGAAATCGCTCTTTCTAGAAATCTAAATTTAAGTCATCTCTTTGATATAATAGAAGTAAAACCCTATTTTCAAGTTAGGCCCGATTTTAGGCTTACCTTGTTCGGGTCAGTATTCAGGTCGGTTCAAGCGAACTCGAGCCAAACAAATTTTCAAAATATTAGTATGGGGCCTAGATGGCCATATGAGCATGTTATAGAGGCTGGATATGCCTGACATGCATAATATAGTTTCAGTTATAAGATAGTAAAACATGAGTTATTAGTGTATACGTGAGGTATACATATAATTTTTATGAGTTAGTCAGGATTTTAGGCCTATATCTAGGCCGTTGCAGCATTTAACATCCATTTGGAATTTTCTAGGTATTTCATTTACATATAGGATAGGAATTTCGGATCACTTGATAGTGCCCTTGTGGGCCCATCTTGATTGAGCACAAGGTTCGAGGCTCATTTAACTTTCTTGCTTCGATTCCCACCGATTGAGTCACTTTTAAGACTCGAGTCAGTTTTGACTTTAGACGGTTTTGATCCGAGCTTTCTGTCCATATGTATATTGCATATACCCATTGTAAAACCCGTGACTCGAGCCAGAGTTTTACGGGAGTGAACCAGTCGGTTCGAATCGAGTCAGCTTCATGGACCGCGAGCTGAGTTGAGGCCAGCTGTGAGTTATGAGCGATGAGGGTCATGTATGCTCAAATGTACGATGATAACACCTAAAAGATGATGAAAAATGGGTTATCAAGTATATGGAGGTATGCAGTATTGATTGTTATTTTTATTTGATCGTAGAATATTTTTAGGGCCGAATGACGAATTAGGACGCGATATAGGCAGAGTTTGGGTGGGTTATTAGTTATAGAACATATCATTTGGATGTTGCTGTGTTCGTTTGATTTTACGGGATTTTTCCCAATTTTTTTGGATTTTTTAAGGATTTATTAGGAGATAGTTATTATTATTGACTTGAGTCGGAGTCGAGTCAAGTTTAATTTACAAAAAATGCCATCGCACGCCCTTCATCTTCCCTGACACCTTCCCTTCCAAAACCCTAGCCGCCACCACCCCTCACGCTCGTCACCGCCGCCGCCGCTGCCGACGACGTGCTGCTGCCAATCGACGCCGCCCCGCCCCGCCCCACCGTGCAGTCGCCGTGCCGCCACGACCCACCCCAGCCACCGCCTCGCCGCCACAACTCCAGAATCGCCCCACAAGCCGCGACGCGCTCCCTCGGCGATTTGCCGCCGTTCGGGCCGCTCCGCCGCCGCTGTGACCCCGACGACCACCCCCTCGGCCGTTGCCGACGTTTCCCCCATCCTCCCGACCGCCGTCGAGGCCAGCGCAG
>JAURVB010001606.1:0-12679 GCA_033002965.1 Piper betle | reverse complement strand
GGGTTTTCACAAAACTTCTTCCGGACCACAATTTCAAAAAAATGCAGGAACGCATCACTTCTACGTACAAATCCAACAACAGTCAATTCCTACAAATCTTTACAAACAACTAAAATCAAGATAATAATAATTGCCAAAAAACATTACAGACCAGAGACAGACGAGCTACTCCCATGACTCATCCTCACAAACCCAGCTCGTGCAATCACCGGCGGCAGCTCCTGCAACGACAAGCAACATCACCACATTGAGATTCCCAATTTATAACAACAAAAATGGCTAACAAAAGCAAGCCAAAGCAACCAAACTCGCCGTTGAGGCGCAACAAAAAGCAAATCCACTTTCCAACCAACACACACATAAAAAAGAACATTCAAAACAACAATCACGAGCAACATTCAAAAGCAAACCACCAATCGCCCCCTATACGACACACCATCAAATGCTTTGTCGGCCATCAAACCAGCACCGAACCGGAAAAAAGCTAAATCAAAAGAAAAGATTTTTTCGTTTTTGTGCCTGGCGAATGATGAAACTCGGAGGATGGATTGACATGAAACCATCCTTTCCATTTTTTTAAAGTGGAGATGGAAAAGGCTGGATTCCTTTTATCTCTCTTTCCCCCTTTTCTATGAATCAGAATCACGAACCTGGGATTGTGGAGGGATTTGCTGCACAGAAGCTTTGGGCCTTTGGAGATGCCTGCTCTTGCCTTCACAAAGGTTGTTGAATTGCAAAGCTTTGGTTGATACTAATTAAACCATTTTATTTATTTATTTATTTATGTTTGTTAAAAGATAAATCAAACTCAATTTTGATAGTTAAAAAACATACCTATGATGAGAGAATTAGAAAAAATGGGAGTCATAGGAGAAGACATAAATAAAAATAAATGTACTTATGAATTTAGTCTTAATAATAAGAATAGCAAACTTAGAATATAGTCCTGAAGATATAAAGGAGTTTAAAGTCCAAATAAAAGAATTGATAGATTTAGGATTAATTAGAAGGTTAGTAAGTCCTCATAGATCGGCTACTTTTATAATAAGAAAACATTCTGAAATAGCAAGAGGAAAAGTTAGAATAGTATTTAATTATAAAAGATTAAATGATAATACATATGATGATGCTTATAATTTACCTCACAAAGATAGTATTATAAATCTAATACAAAATAAAAAAATATTTAGTAAGTTTGATTTTAAAAAGTGGATATAACCAAATAAAAATGAAAGAAGAAGATAAACCTTGGACGACGTTCACATGCCTTGAAGGATTGTTTGAATGGAATGTACTGTCTTTTGGACTAGAATCTACTTCTATTATTTTGTATTTTTCTTCTAGGGGTAATTCCAATGGTTTTATCTTTTTTATCTGCACTTTTATTTGTTGAATTAGTTTTACATCTTCTTGGTTAAAATATATTTGTCCGTTTTTTCCTAATTTTCCATATAAAAGTCCTACTAATTTTGATAATTTAGGAATAAATTTCCTAGCATAATTTAATAATCCTAGAAAGGATTGTAATTTTGTTTTTTATTTTCCATTTTATTTGGGTATTCTAAAGCTTTTACTACTATATGAGGTTGTAATTCTATTTTTCCTTTTCCTATTTTTAATCCTAAGAAATTTATGCATGGTTTTCCAATTTCAGTTTTCTTTTTGGATATAACTATACTTGCTTTTTTTATGGTTCTAAAAACTTGTTCTAAATGATTAAGATGTTCTTTCATACTATCTGAAGCTACTAAAATATCATCTATATAAACTATACAAAAATTAAATTTACCAAATAAACTATCCATAAACCTTTGGAATATAGCTAGAGCATTTTTTAGTCTAAAAGACAATACATTCCATTCAAACAATCCTTTAGGGCAAGTGAAAGCCGTCCAAGGTTTATCTTTTTCTTTAATTTTTATTTGGTTATATCCACTTTTTAAATCAAACTTACTAAATATTTTTTTATTTTGTATTACATTTATAATACTATCTTTGTGAGGTAAATTATAAGCATCATCATATGTATTATCATTTAATCTTTTATAATTAAATACTATTCTAGCTTTTCCTCTTGCTATTTCAAAATGTTTTCTTAGTATAAAAACAGCTGATCTATGAGGACTTACTGACCTTCTGATTAATCCTAAATCTATCAATTCTTTTATTTGGACTTTAAACTCCTTTATATCTTCAGGAATATATTTTAAGTTTGCTGTTCTTATTATTAGATCTGGATTCTTAATATTAAGACTAAATTCATAAGTGCATTTATTTTTAATTATGTCTTCTCCTATAAGTCCCATTTTTTCTAATTCTCTCATCATAGGTATGTTTTTTATTTCATCTTGTTCCATTTTATTTCCCTTTCCTATATTAAAATAAGCATGTTGTTGTACAAAATTCCAAGTTTTATTTTCAATAGTTTCATCTTCTTCCTCTTTGCAAAGAAAGTTGAGTGGACCAGGTCCACCACACAATTCTGATTGTTTATTATATTTCTAGTTAGGAAATTGATGTATATTTTTAAAAATAGTAAGACTAGTATTATTTAATAACATGCCTCCTGTATTAGATGTAATAAAATTTAAACCTAAGAGAAATTCATGAGAATTTATATTAGTGGGCGAAATATGAATAGTGGGTTAATTATATTTCGTCGTAAACCTTCCAAAAAATTTCTGAATTGAATAGCTTTTGGCTCAATTTTATAATCTATATTTAAAAGAGTATTATCTACGCTCCTAGCATGTACTTGATGAGATAGTTTCTTTTTATATTGTTCAGGGACCAGGGTATGACATATCATACTAGTAGAGCATCCTGTATCTAAAGTGGCCATTGTATCTATATAATTTGTGCTAGTTAACCATATTCTGCTTCCTAATTTTATTAAATTAGTTTTTAATTGATTTTTAATAGGTATGATTGTTTCATCCGTTTGTTCTAAATTAACCGCCTTATAAGCAACTTCTTCATCATCATTTATACTTTCTTCTTCTAATATATTTTTTCCTTTATTTATTTTGTCTATTCCTAGTTGTTATCCTTAATTCTAAATAATTAATTTTTATTTCAAATTTTTCTATTTTTTCATCAAGTACTTCTATCTTTATTTTTTTCTATTTTTGGGGTTTTCAAAACTGTGTCTATATTATATAATTTTTTTATGCAAATAAAACACATTTCCTCCATACAGTTTACACACCTATATCTTCTTAGTTTTGGATATAATCTACATATACTACAAGGAGTACGATCACTTCCTTTACCTCTTTCCTAGTTATGTTCTTCACATTCTCCTTTTTCATTTATGAAAGCAAATTGGAAAGGATTTATATCTGAATAATTTAATTCGGTTATAATATTATATACTGATTCATCCTCAGAGTCTATAGAGACTATATCTTTATCTAGATTTTCTATTAATGCCGCCCTTTCTTTATTATTTTTTCTTTTAGTTAGGACATGCATTAGCCAAGTGATTTTCATTTCCACAAATAAAGCACTGGCATTTTCTTATTGATGCTTTCTTTACATATATTTTATTTCTTTTATTTTGACGTCTATCCTTATTAAAGGTTGTAAATCTTCTTTGTCTTTTTTTTTTTTAAATATGGATTTTTACTTCCATATTGTTGTCTTCTTTGTCTTTTTTTATTGTTAAATCATTGATAGTTTGGTTTCAACTAGAAATTCAATTATGCACCATATTATTCTATGGGGTTTGCCTGCTTTAACACCATTAAGGAAATTGATTCTTTGATAGTTTATATATGCTTTATTTGTTAGTTATTGGTCTATTTTTTATCTTATTTTGTATGTATTTAGATGAATTTTACTGTTATTTAGTTTTAATTTTGTTGAAAGGTCAAGTCAATACGAATGAAATAATGAGTCATGCCATAACCAATAGTTTGAAAGGCATAATTGAAGTAATTGATGAATTTAATGAGGTGGTTGAAATTGAGAAGTTGCAAAATTTGGAGCGAGAATAAGGAAAATGAAAATAAAAAGCTTGGAAGCAAGGAGAAAGAAAACAAAGACTCACAAAGTACCATTGGTATATTATTGATGCTCTGAGAAGGAATAGAATTCAATTCTAGTAATAAAACTTATAATTTTTATAATGCATATGATTTGCTAAAGGGATTTGTTACTAGAAAAATATCTTCTGTTTATTCCAAAGGATCAAATATCATGTACAAAAGATTACTTGTTTGTGAGAAAGAAGGAACAAAGAGGTTGGATGACCTTAGAGAAGCCAGAAACAATGTTAAACGACGACTAGGCATGAGAGAATTATAAAACAATGATGATAATTAAATTAAACAAGAAAATAAAATAGGTTGTGGTTAACTTTTAAGACATTCTTACACATGGTTTTGCATTACCAACAAAAGTTATTTTCAAATATGTTAGATCTATTTCTTTTTACTTTGTTAAGTAGAATAGCTATTATTTAAATACATATTATTTTGTTTTTCTTTTAATAGGTTAAAAGATCCGGTCGCTTAAGAATAAGGAATCAACTTCCAAACAACAGATCTAAATGATTGTGGAATTGGGCCGTCAAAAATTTCTCGAGTTTTTTCATGGTAAGGCTCTATGGATGAAGTAACTTTACATGATTGTAAGAATCATTTAGCAAAGGTGAGAAAAATAATATTGGTCAACAGTGTATGCAAGTTTTTGACTTCTTTCAATGTAAAGCAGGAGTTGAAGATGGTTTTTTCTTTAAAATGGAGGTTAAAGAAAATAATCAAGTTAGAAGTATTTTTGGGCAGCTAAAAGGTCAAAGATGTCATATATGCAGTTTGGAGATTTAGTTTTTGATGTGACATATAACACAAATAGTTTAAAAATACTTTTTGCTCCTTTCACAGGTGTTAATCATCATAGGCAATCTACATTTTTTGGATGTGTCTTACTTGCAGATGAAACAACTAACACTTTTACTTGGTTGTTTGAAACATGGTTAGAGTGCATGTGGGGAAAGAAGCCACAAGGGATAATAATTGATCAAGATTTAGGGATAAGAAATGCTATTGCAAATTCTTTCTTGGTACTCAACATAGGTCTTGTTCTTGTCATATTGGAATGAAAGCCAAGATGTATTTAAATCAGTTTGGACAACATCCAGACTTTATCAAAGACTATAATAACTGTAGATTTGCTAAAACAGTTGAAGAGAGTGAAATTAATTAGAAAGAGATGAAAGTGAAATATGATATTAAGGTGGGTAGTTAGTTAAATGAAATGTATGAGGTTCGTTCACAATGAATTAATGCCCACCTTAAGGATTATTTTTTCGCTAGAATGACATTTAGCAACCCAGTGAGAGCATTAATACATTTTTTGGCGGATATGTGAATTCACAAACACCTGTTGGTGAGTTTCTACAACAATATGACCGTGCAATATGTTAACAACGAGATGAAGAGGCTTACGAGGATCACAAAACTTTGCACACTAAGCCTACAACGCACGTGAGGAGCACAATGGAAGAGCAAGGTAGAACTCTCTACACTGGGAAAATTTTTTCCCTTTTCTAAGCAGAATTAAATGAATCTCTACTATACAAATGTTAGCAGATTGGTTGTGAAGGTTCAAGAAAGTTGTATGAACTGAAGAAAAATATAGCAGCTGAAAATTATCATAAATTGGCATTTGAAAACATCTCACCCCTCTCGGTTGAGTGCAGTTGTAAGAAGTTTGAAAGTGAAGGTATACTTTTTCGACATATTTTAAGGATTTTGGACCGAATGGATATTGATATAATACCCAAAAAGTACATAATGTTTTAATGGACTATCAATGCTCGATACACATCGGGTGCTAATTTGAGAACTATGAGGGAAGTCGATACATCTAGAGTTACACTATATATGATTTATTGCATTCATAGTGAAATATATAAAATTTCAAATTTGTGTTCTTGCTATGCCAAAGCTTGAAGTAATTGTTGAAGAGCTTGATTGCCTATCTTTGTTGTCTAATTTTGAAGAAGATCGTAATGTTGAAACTAGTGATGTGGGTAGTTCATTGGAAGCAAATGAGTATTTGCCCCATGTTGTGCTTAGAGATCCTTCAAAGATGAAAATGAAAGGTCGTCTAAGGACAAGTAAAAGGCTCGAGTCTTCGCTAGAAATAAACTTCTCTTTTAGAGTAAGAAGCGGAAATGTAGCACTTGCTACCAATTGGGGCACCATATGAATACATGTTCTTTGTATAAGGCATAATTATACATAATTATCAAGTTTTATATTTACCTCTACGTGAAAATGCATGATGATAAATTTTTTCTTCCAGGTAACTCAAGGTGGTCAAATGCCGGAGGCCTCTACATCAATATTGGAGAAGGAATGATGTAAAATATTTTCAATAATCATCCCTGTAGGCTTTGAGATTTTTGAATTCTCTGTTTCTTTTTATGAAATGCAATTTATAGTTGTTTGATTTATTGATTGTTGGCAAAGTTGTTACTTAATTCGTATACATTATTTCTTGAGTTCTTAACAGTGGTATTGTTTTTGCAACAAGAAGTCCAACAAATTGTACTGGGGTTATACACCATACGAGGCAATAGTATGTTTTCTTTTGCATCAATTTTCTATCAATATTTATTTTTCAACTCTTTCCATGGTTATATGCAGTAACTTATTAACATTTCAAGTTGCATTGGATTGATTAAGTTGTTACTTTGCTATCGGATATTCCCATTTTTTTGCCATTCAAGTATGCCATTTCCTTCTATTTTTGCTTTCATCAAACATCTTTTTGTTTGTAATACGTTGGCCATAAAAAAATGGCCCAGTGGAGATGAAACCAAATTGGATTCCTAGTCTTCTACATAGCACTAACTGAATTCAGCCAAATCAAATTCCTTAATCTATACAAATAAAGGCCAAGGTTCAAAGTATGGCCACAAACATACATGCAATAAACTGAGTTCATGCCAAATCAAGGCTTGTGCCACATTTTGCTTCTGCTGCTTCCTTGCTTGCTATCATGACCAACAGAAACATTAATCCTTTTTGCCTTTAGCTATCACCGATTAATTTGAAATTGCTCGGAGCCACAAACATGATATATTTATGAACTAACAACACAAGAAAAATATATGGTACATCAAATTAGGAAAAACAAATTAGAAATAATTTGTCAATGAATATAATTTCTATGTTATTTATTCCATAATTTGGCTTCCAATCTGCCCCCCCGTCACCCCGTCCCTTGTACCCTAATCTGCTCACCCGTTGCCCATTGCCGCCTTCTCTCCCCCAGTTTTGAATCGGCTGATTTTGGCCGATTCCAAAATCAGTTCAAATTAGGTGGAATCGGCTAAAATCGGCCGATTCACCGACAGATTTGATCTAAAGAACGATTTACCCCTATTTTTGTTTTAATCCGCCGATTCCGAGTGGAATCGGCCGATTTTCGCAACTCAAGCCTGAAGCAATTACATGGTTCCAAATTAACATGTGGCAGGGGGTGAACCTCTGAGAGGCCACAAAATCAGTAATTGCCTTTGTAAGTCGCCCTAGGATTGACTTGGAATCCAGAAGGGATCCTTGTGCAAATTTAAATCTTCAACATAGTGATATAAGCATTACATGTCCGATGGCAGCCAACATTTCGTCCTGGGTTCCAATTGAACTGCTGTGTGTCAAGTCTGCAACCCATTTGTAAGCTCGAAAATACCGGAAACCAGGCCAATTTTGTCAAGTCCAATTTGGTTGGCATGAGAAAAACCTGATAGGAAGTTGTGATAATTTTGTTTTCAGTTGAAGCATCAAACTAGTTTAATATTAGCTTATAAGGTTAGAGACGAGTATAAAATATGGTAAAAATATTTTTATACCGGGTAAACAATTTTAACTTTGAAAATGATTTTTCAGTGTTCAATTATTCAATTGCATTGTGGGTACGAGTGAGATCAGTCCTTAAAGAAAGATAGAACCATATACGTACTTACCTTTTCCCCTATATATAACCTTTTCCATGTTTCTCTCTCGAATATTAGGCACTTCTCCTCGTTTACGCTACAAACGCTATAAGGAATTAAGGAGTCTTTCCGTGGAAGCCAAATTAGTTCTCTTTGAAGATGGACCTCAATCACTTTCACACCACCTGCTTTTATTTCCAATTCTTCCTCTAATTTATTTAATTTTGCCTAATTGTCCATTTTTTAACTAATTGTGTGATTATGTGCATAAAATTAAATGGAAATGATAGTTTTGTAAATTAATATATTCACATGTACTATAAGATGTGTATATATATATATATATATATATTCACGGCATAAACAATTGTTATATATTATTATTATTATTATATATTATTAAAGATAAATCAAAGATCTCTGTAGGATTACACAAAATTTTAGAGTTATAACAACTTATCAATATCATTATATTTTACATTTACCTCCGAGTTATATACGATAAAGATTTATTATTTTAGACGATCCAAACAAATCAAGAATTTTAAATTCCTAAACCCTGAAACCATAAATTTATCAAAAGTTCAAGTTCACGCGTACATCCATCAATTCATATTTTTTAAAAATATTCCAATTATTTGTGTGTCTATTTAAGGCATAAAATAAACTTTTATTTATATCACCATAGTTGTATTTCATTTGTGTAGGTAAAATTCTTATAACGAACATCACTTAGGGACCAATATAATCAGTTGCATTTAGTGACAATAGGGAGAATTATATTTTGTGACCTCATTGGAGTTGATGATCTCACCAATAAATTAGAGTCATATCTTTTTTGTCAATATCTTATTCTCCCACGATGAATGGGCCAAGAAAGTTTTATCTTAAGAAATAAATAAAAATAATATCTTAGACTAAGTAAACTCTTTACATAGTGTGATATTCGTTAAATTAGTCTTTCATCTGATACTTCTTGGAGAATAAGATCCTCGGTATTAGTAGGATAATCTATATATTTTAAAATTAAATTAATTATTAAACTGTTTAGACTTATCGCTTAGACTTATCCAGTTGGTAGCTCATCACTTATAATATTATTTCGATTTGTAATAAATTAACACAAACATAATCATTTAAGAGGATTCTTAAATATTATAAATCTTAGGGCCCCACTACAGTCTCTTCTTCCATCTCAGGTCGGTGCTCACACCCTCCGTCATCTCCAACAATGTCTCCGCCGTCTCTGCCATCGAACATGCAACCCCTCCACGACCTCGACCTTTCCGACCGGCAATGGGGCGTCCGGCGCAACCGGGTAGAGGCCATACTGCAGCACTCGCGACTACTTGCCGGGCACCCCTTCTCGACCTTGTTCGTCCAGGATCATGCAACGGTGCAGATCATCAAGAACAACGTGATGGGCCTGCTCCAGCGAAGAGGCGATCTCGAAACTCCAACCGAAACACCTCCTCCGAAAGCAGGGAATAATAATTTGCATGGGGCTGTTGATACTAAGCTCTCCATGTCCCTCTCCAAAACCCAGATTGAAGATGATCTCATGGACATGACTAGAGGATCGAAGGTAGCACGGCCGAGTAGGAAAGCCAACTACTTTGATCGTCACAAGAAGAGGGAGGCCGAGGTTTGTAAGGGTAATAAGATCTCCTTTTCTCTCACCAAAAGTGAGATTGAAGAGGATTTCGTCGCCATAACGGGATCCAAGCTACCTGGTTCACCTGCTAGAAAGAGGGGAAATAAGCAAAGCAACAAGAAAATTATTACTTCCACGTAAGTCTTAAACCCTAAAATCATAAATTTAATATGCATTTTTTTCTTACACAGAAACACAAAAGAATGACTTTTTTAATATATTTCTTGACTAACTTCTCTAATTTTGGCAGTAGAAAAAAACTCTATTTTTTTTAATATTTGGAGATTTTTGAATGCGGGCATCATAAATTTTTTAATATCTTTAGTCCTTGTCAAAAAACTCTTTTTAATCTTAAAATAGGAGAAAATTGGGACAGAAGAAAAGCTTCTCCAGCAGGAATAATAGTTTGAAAGTTAGCAATTATATATTCACTTTAAAAATGTAAATAAAAATCTAGACTTTTTTCCCATACTAAAAATTTAGTGGAGACAGCATAGAGAAAGGTTGATGTTTTCATTTAGTATGACGAAAAACCATTTTTTTAAATGATTTTAGGTATTTAGAAAATTACTTTCTTCTTGCATTTTATTATATCCAGCTAATATTTGGGCATGTGTAATTAAATTGGTGAAATGATGTTTTTTCCATTTTTTTTATTACAAAGACCACTAATGGGAAAACACCCTTCAGTCACATAAATCTGCCACCAAAATTTTCGTACAAAAGGTAGTATATTTTATAAAATTTAATAGGTCGTATCAATTGGTGTTTTAACCTCTTATTTGTGAAGTCTATTTTTTTAATTTTCATGTATATAAATCATAGTTTTTTTCTTCTAATTAATATACAATTATACTTAACTCTAAAATTATTTATTTATTTATTTATATGCTCAATTAATGGTTTTTAATTATTTCTCGTAATTTTTTTAAGGCTCCATACGTAGCGTGTATTATCCAATTTGAGTTAAAAGCCTGTTTATTTTATTTAGTACTAACAACTTATATTTAAGAATTATTTGCATTTTTCTACTAGGTAGGATTAGGAAAGGGAGAAATTAAAATAATAAAAGATATACGGCCTTTATGTAGACTTTCATAATAAAAAGGATAAAATTATAAAATACTAATAATGAAAAAGACGTCAAAAATTTTGTGAATTAAGGAAGTACACTTGTATATGGTGGTTGATAACATGAATCTTATACTAGCATGCACTTCCTTCCTCAACCAATGATGTCAACTTCTCCGACGATCTTCTCTGGCGCTTCCACCGGCCACTGCTTGTTGTCTCCTCCGTTAATGGGTACGTAACCCCTCCACAACCTCGACCTCTCCGACCGTCGGTGGGGCTGCCGGCGTAATAGAGTAGAGGCCGTGCTCCTGCATCGACTAGCACCCATGCACCGGCTGTCCTCACTGTTGTTGATCAAGGACCATGAAACAGCATTGCAGACAATCAAAACCAGGGTGATGGAACATCTGGGCTCGCTAGCAGAGAAAGGGGATGATCGTGATACCGGGCTTTTGGATCTCAGTAGCATGCACGGAGTTTCCACCGAGTCTCCTCCTAAGAGAACCAGATTTGTCGGTCACAACAAGGAGGAGGAGGAGGTTGTTGATACTAAGATGCCCATGTCTCTCTCGAAAACCCAGATTGAAGACGATCTCATGGCCATGAGAGGATCGAGGCTAGTATGGCCGGAAGTGGGGATATTAAGGAGGGAAGTCAGGCCTGATCGGCACTCCAAGAAGAAGGCCGAGGTTTCTAATAATAAGTTTTCATTGTGTCTTACAAAAAGAGATTGAAGACGATTTCATGGCCATTAGAGGATCGAAGCCTCATCGCCAGCCGGAGAAGAAGAGATCAAGAAAGATACAGAAGAAGTTAGACGTAAGTAGTACATGTCAAGCACATATATATACTAGTATAAGAAATTTGTGTATTTAGAAAGATAATTAATAGTGTTAATTGGTGGAGTAATTAATATATCTTTCATCTTGGATTGTGCAGGAGGTTTTCCCGGGGCTATGGTTGTGGAAATAATCCGGCTTTGATAGCAGTAAGTAGTACTCATGTGTGATTCTTATCTGTGTAATTTGGTTGCAAGTAGTGTAGGATGACTTTGGTTCTGTAATTCCGAGTATGTATGCTCAAAAGTGCGTAATTTTTTTTGCTTGTTGATGAGAAAGAATTGATTATTATTATTATATTGTAAATAAATGGATCAAATTTTTTTCTTAAATTATGCCGTCAATGGTATCTACTTTTATGCATGGGGCTATTAATTAATTTATTGTGCTTTATTTATCTTGGAATATTTGTGGTGCAGATATTTACTAGTTTTGGGATGTGCCCTCAGCAAAGTCATATGAAAACAAATATTGGTCATGGGATATAGGGCATTTTTCAATTGATTGCAGGTGAAAATTGTTGAATTTTCCACCGCCACCAGGGAAGGCCCGCAGTGGTTGACGCATTCTGCCATATTAAATAGTAAGTTGGATTATATTGGATATTAGCTAAATTTAAATCCATATTGGATAGTGAGTTGGTTCCATATTGGATTATATTGGGTTATTACATATCTCATCGCCCGCTGCATTTTGTGACAGACGATGCACCGCCAGAGATGTGTCACTGTGCAGGGCCCGCTGGTTGAGTACTTTTTGACAGATTTCTAATCTTTCATGGAGGAGGGGGTGTCGTTGGTGGTCCCATGCCTCGGGGTGTGGGGCCTTAAAATTGGCCGCAAAATTTGTCTTGATTGTTGCCTCGATGAGATTTGAAGGAGACCCTTGAAGTTTTAATAATATGAGTTTTTAAACACATTTATATATTTTGTGTGTAAATATTTGTTCATAATAAGCTAAGTAATTTAGGAGAATTAGAAAATAAGATTGTTGATTTGGAGGATGTTAATAAAATAGTCATGGAGTTTGGAGTTGTTGATAGATGGGTACTAAATTAAAAATGAGAATAATTATTATTCATAACTGTTTGTACTCTTATATGACTTAAATCCTACGAAAACAAAACATTTGTAGTGGAGATCTTTACTAATTTGTAGTGGGAAA
>JAURVB010001605.1:0-33272 GCA_033002965.1 Piper betle | reverse complement strand
ATTCATCATGATAATTACTCAATCCTAGCATGCTATGCTAACAATCATCATCAATTTTAAATAAATCAATCGGAGGTAATTATACCTCACGTCGTCGGCAATCGGCGACGGCTAGGGTTCCGTCGCGCGTCTCGGAGCTCAAATTCGGCGCTCATCGGCGTCCGAAGCTCGATCGGGCTCCACTGGGTGAGCCCCACGGAAGATCCGGTGAATTCCGGCAAATTCCAGAAATTCCGATTTTCCGGCGGTTTTCCGGCAGCTGCTAGCGGTTTTCCGGCGACTTCCGGTGGTTTTCCGGCGACAATCGCCGACGGCGTCTACTGGTCGGAAAGGGGTCGTGTTGGGTACCCTCGGAACCGGCTCGGCGAGCCCGACTCATCTATGGCCTCAACATGGTCGACGGAGTTGGCAGCTCGCCGGAAAATGGTCAAAACAGTGGTGGCGGCGGTGGGTGACTCGATCCGGCCGGGATGGGCGGCGCTGGCCTCCGTTCCGGTCGGGGACGGTCGTGGGTTGGTCGAAGACGTCGAGGTGACCACTGGATCACGGCGGCGACGGTCGCCGGCGGCGGAATCGGCAACGCGAAGCACAACGCGAGCGCGGCGTCGCGACGTGGCTTCCGCGTCGCGGCGGTCCGATGGGGGCCGGACCTGGTCGGGGCGGCAGGGCGACGCCGTGGCCTGGCTGGGCGGCGTCGATCGGCGGCCAGGCGGCGTCGGCCGTGGCGGCGGTGGCGCGCGAACAGGGGCGGCGCGGGCGAGGGTTTGGGGAAGAAGAAAGGGGAGGTCGAGGGTGTGTGTGGTGGCAAACTCGTAAATATTACTTGACTCGTCTCCGACTCGAGTCAAGTATAATAACTAAGTCGTATTAAATCCTAAAAAAATTCATAAAAATCGGGAAAAATCCCGTAAAATCAAACAAATACCAAACATCGTAATGATATGCTCTAGAACTATCAACCCACCCAAAATGCCCGTAACGCGTCCTAACGCGATAAACGGCCTAAAACTAATTCTACGATCCATTATATATCATAATAAAAAAATGAACTGCATACTCTCATATATTCTGATAACTCATTCTTTTCTGCTGTGTTCATGACGTTATCATCATATACTTGGGTACACATGACCCTCATGGCTCATACACGTGACCGGCGTCGGCTCGGTACACGTGTCCTGAAACTGACTCAACTCGAAAAATAACGGTCGACCCGACCGGTTCTGAATATAAAACCCTAACTCGAATCGTGGGTTTTACAATCTTCCCTCCTTATAAAAATTTCGTCCTCGAAATTTTAACTCAAGGAGGTTCTGCTGAACTACTATCTAGAAGCTGGATACACACCTGTTGTATCCTCTACTGCTTCAACAATCCATATACATCCTCATTGACTGTAGTGGTGCCGACATGGCGAGTCCTGCTAGTGATGTTGACCATCTCAAACATGCTGGATTCTATACTTCCTGTGTCTGTTCTGACATTATCATCATCCCTCTCTTCTATTCTGATCCCTACTGCTAACTCGGCGGAAAACCTAGATCACCCCTAAGGGCCTACTGGGTTGGTCAAGCAAATACTCTAGAGTATCGCAAGGTTCTAATCTGGGTTATGTCTGGAAAACTACGCCGAGGGTAAGACCTACCTGCTAACATCTACCCATGTCTCTCTAATCCTCATCTGCGATGTAACACCCCGTTTCGGCTCACCCGTGAACCGAACCGGAAATGTCACCGGCGACCGAACCGTTCGTTAATCTACTAGATTCGGTTAAGCCGACCAGGATCTACTCTCGGCGTCTCAAGATGGAGATGCAAATATGAAATGTATGAATGGGAACAATTGGGTTCTAACGGAGTCCTACATGCATGCTATGATGTACAAGCAAAATAAGACAAAACAACAAATGAGAAACCAAAAGAAAATATATACTATTTTATGAAAATACGATAACACATGACGTTAAATTATCTATCTCATTCGTTTTTACCCGAGTTGAGTCTGAACTCCAAGGCTCCCTACTCATTCATATTTATCAGTTCGTTTCATAACAAGTAATTCATTCAAGCAAACACATCAAAATTATCATTTACATAACAACAACACACCATCATTATACATACGTTACACGCGGCAGGTACATGTGTGCGCGGTTCTGTGCTGCTCCTCCGCAGTCCCAACAGCTTTCATCGCTCTCATTCCTCACCTACATATATATAGAAAAACCGTCAGTAACGAGTGTTACCGGCCCGGAAAAATAACTAATATCAATCTGGCACAGGAGAGCAAACTCTCCTGTTGAATCAAAACCTTATACTTCCTCAAGAACTCTCATCAGGGCACATACGGGAGCCGTCGTCGTCGGGTCGTCGCCCTCGGGTCGACAGCATCCCCCTATCTTTCTCATTCTCATACCTTGGCCATTTCTCTATCGCTTCTCGCATCAAATTTCATTCCTTACCGCCCTCTGCACCTTCCATATTACTCCTGGCCTTGAGCACAAAGGCCGAACACTCTCAGGCAGTCGCCTTCAGTACCCTTTGAACCACAAGTCTAGACATGCGCTGCATTGCAGTACCCGTAAACCTCCACACTTCTCCGGGTTTGAGGAACTCAAAGGTGGAGTTGTCCGGATCCTTCGGGAATGAAGTGGGTTCTCCCCAGCTCCAGAGCCCGCTCTTCTGGGCACACGCCCTATCTGAAGACGTGGCCGCAAGTAACCCTCATTCCATCTCTCACCGAAAACACGAAAACTATATATATATAGGCCTGGGTTGGGATTTATACAATAGGCCCGAAGGCAACTTGAGCTGGATCTGAAGTTCTAAAACAAACTCGAGGGATCTCATCCTCGAGGGTTATTAATCCGAAAAAAAGAACTGTTGGCTAAATGGCCCGAGTTAAGTGGGATCCGATAAAACGCCACTTAACTCATCCTGCACATGATAAATCAAATACACAATGGAGTAGCGTAAAAATAGAGAACGAGTCCTAAACGGACCTGGTAGAAGCTCCAAACGGGTCCACGCGCCTAGGCGGCGAGCTCCTATACCGTACCTACACAATCAAGCTAAAAACTAACGCCCGCATGATGAATCACACATCCTATAGCATGCACACACAATCAACACAATCACACATCAATCAACACACATCAACCTATATCAATTCTAGCAAGTCTACCTAAGCTAGTTTGCATTAGATCATGATCATTACCTAGTTACCCTAATTAGTTTCTTAATCTCCATTTTTAACACCACTCAATCAAATAAATTTCATATTTTATCCTTAATCAAATCTACATTTATACATATTATTATAACACACAATTCACCAATCCTAGCATGCAATTCTAATAATCAATACTTTCAAATAATTAAATTAAAATAAATTATACCTCGCGTCGTCGAAAATCGGCGACGGCTAGGGTTTTCGTTTCGTGGCTCGAAACTCGAATTCGGCACCTAGCGGCGTCCGAAGTCCGATCAGATTGGACCAGGTGCGTTCGGCGGATGATCCGGCGAATTTCCCACGAATCCAATTTTCCGGCGGTTCCGGCGGTTTTCCGGCGAGTGTCGGCGGTTTTCCGGCGGATTCCGGCGGCGATTTGGGACGGAGCAATCAGGGGGTCTATCGGCACCAGCTCGACGAGCTTGGTCCGATGGCGGTGTCAAACAAGGTAGCCGAGGCGGCGATGGCCGTCGGCGGCGGCGTTGAAAATGGGTGGCGGCGGCGGTGTGCTCCGATCGGGGCTCCGGCCGGCCTCGACGGCGGTCAGGAGGATGGGGGAAACGTCGGCAACGGCGAGGGGGTGGTCGTCGGGGTCACAGCGGCGGCGGAGCGGCCCGGACGGCGGCGAATCGCCGAGGGAGCGCGTTGCGGCTCGTGGGGCGATTCCGGCGTCGTGGCGGCGAGGCGGTGGCCGGGGTGGGTCGTGGCGGCACGGCGACTGCACGGCGGGGCGGGGCGGCGTCGATTGGCGGCAGCACGGCGTCGGCAGCGACGAGCGCGAGGGGCAGCGGCGGCTAGGGTTTTGGAAGGGAAGGTGTCGGGGAAGATGAAGGGCGTGCGATGGCATTTTTGTAAATTAAACTTGACTCGACTCCGACTCGAGTCAATAATAATAACTATCTCCTAATAAATCCTAAAAAAATCCAAAAAAATTGGGAAAAATCCCGTAAAATCAAACGAACACAGCAACATCCAAATGATATGTTCTATAACTAATAACCCACCCAAACTCACCTACATCGCGTCCTAATTCGTCATTCGGCCCTAAAAATATTCTACGATCAAATAAAAATAACAATCAATACTGCATACCTCCACATACTTGATAACCCATTTTTCATCATCTTTTAGGCGTTATCATCGTATACTTGAGCATACATGACTCTCATCGCTCATAACTCACAGCTGGCCTCAACTCAGCTCGCGGTCCATGAAGCTGACTCGACTCGAACCGACAGTTGAACCGACTGGTTCACTCCCGTAAAACTCTGACTCGAGTCACGGGTTTTACAGGATGTATCCGACTTATACAACGTTAATAAAAAGTCATGTAAAGTCTAGTACTATAAATAAGTTATCCAAGGAGAAAGAAAGATATATCGAAGAGTGTGTAAGAGTTTGAGTGTCTGTAAGATACGTGTGTAAGTGTTTGAGTGTCTGTAAGAAGTTCAAAAGGTGTGCTTTTATAAGATCGTGCAGATCTTTTACAAGTAAGTTTGTCTTGTTATAAAAAAAAAGTTTTATGTAGACTAATCTAGTGTCTTTACGCTACTTTTATTCCAATCATCATTCTCTAAGTAAGTAAAATTAGACTTTAGTTTAATATGTGATTCCCGAATAAAGGCCGCTGAGTCTCGGGCATTGGCATTAAGGCATGAGGCCGTTATATAACACCCCGTTTCGGCTCACCCGTGAACCGACCCGAAAATGTCACCGGCGACCGAACCGTTCGCTAATCTACTGGGTTCGGTTAAGCCGACCCGGATCTGCCCTCGGCGTCTCAAGATGGAGATGCAAACATGAAATGCATGAATGGGAACAATTGGGTTCTAACGCGGTCCTACATGCATGCTATGATGTACAAGCAAAAACAAGACAAAACAATAAATGAGAAACCAAAAGAAAATATATACTACTACGTAAAAACGGACAGAGTTTCCCCTAAAAGTGCAATAAGGGCCAACCTGTCCACCACAAAGGTATATAAATATTTTATCAAAATACGACAAAACATAAAAATCTACCGCGACATTCCATTATTATCTCATTTGTTTTCATCTAAGCCGAGGCTGAACTCAAGGGTCCCTGCTCATTCACATCTATCCGTTCATTTCATAACAGGCAATTCATCCAAACAAACACATCTAAATTATCATTCACATAGCATTAACACATCATCATTATACGTTACATGCGGCAGGTACATGTGTGCGCGGTTCTGTGCTGCTCCTCCGCAGTCCCGACAGCTTTCATCGCTCGCATTCCTCACCTACATATATATATGAAAAACCGTCAGTAACGAGTGTTACCGGCCCGAAAAATAACTAATATCAATCTGGCATAGGAGAGCAAACTCTCCTGTTGAATGAAAACCATATACTTCCTCAAGAACTCTCATCAGGGCACATATGGGAGCCATCGCCCTCGGGTCGACAGCGTCCCCCTTTCTTTCTCATTCTCATACCTTGGCCATTTCTCTATCGCTTCTCGCATCAAATCTCATTCCTTTCCGCCCTCTACACCTTCCATATTACTCCTAGCCTTGAGTACGAAGGCCGAGCACTCTCAGGCAGTCGCCTTTAGTACCTTTTGAAACCACAAGTCTAGACATGCGTTGCAATGCAGTACCTGTGAACCTCCACACTTCTCTGGGTTTGAGGAACTCAAAGGTGGAGTTGTCAGGATCCCTCGGGAATGAAACGGCCTGCACACCATTCCAGAGCCCACTATCGACTCACACGTGCCCGCTCGCGTAGCACGGTAGTCGGATTTCCCTCATTCAATCTCTCACTGAAAATGCGAAAACTATACATATATATAGGTCTAGGTTGGGATTTATACAATAGGCCCGAAGGCATCGTGAGCTGGATCTGAAGTTCGAAAACAAACTCGAGGGATCTCATCCTCGAGGGTTATTAATCCGAAAAATTGTTGGCTAAATAGCCCGAGTTAAGTGGGATCCGATAAAACGCCACTTAACTCATCCTGCACATGATAAATCAAATACACAATAGAGTAGTGTAAAAACAGAGAACGAGTCCTAAACGGACTTGGTAGAAGCTCCAAACGGGTCCATGTGCCTAGGCGGCGAGTTCCTACACCATACCTACACAATCAAGCTAAAAACTAACGCCCGCATGATGAATCACACATCCTATAGCATGCACACACAATCAACACAATCGCATCAATCAACACACATCAACCTATATCAATTCTAGCAAGTCTACTTAGGCTAGTTTGCATTAGATCATGATCATTACCTAGTTACCCAAATTAGTTTCTTAGCCTCCATTTTTAACACCACTCAATCAAACAAATTTCATATTTTATCCTTAATCAAATCTACATTTATATATATTATTATAACACACAATTCACCAATCCTAGAATGCAATTCTAATAATCAATACTTTCAAATAATTAAGTTAAAATAAATTATACCTCGTGTCGTCGAAAATCGGCGACAGCTAGGGTTTTCGTTTCGTGGCTCGAAACTCGGGTCGGCACCTAGCGGTGTCCGAAGTCCGATCAGATTGGACCGGGTACGTTCGGCAGATGATCCGGCGAATTTCCCACGAATCCAATTTTTCGACTGTTCTGGCGGTTTTCTGGTGACTGTCGGCGGTTTTCCGGCGGATTCTGACGGTTTTCCGGTAGATTTCGACGATTTTTCGGCGATGATTCGGGATGGGGCAATCAGGGGGTCTATCGGCACCAGCTCGACGAGCTTGGTCCGATGGTGGTGTCAAACAAAGCAGCCGGCGCTGTGATGGTTGTTGGCGACGACATCAAAAACGGGCGACGACGGCGGCGTGCTCCGATCGATGGCGGTCGGGATGATGGGGGAAACGTCGGCGACGGCGAGGGTGTGAGACTGATGGTCACAGCGGCGGAGACGATGACCGAACGGCGGCAAAATCCGGCCCGGAGTGGCGACAGCCAAGGCGGCTTCATGGCATCGCGGTGGCACGCAGGAAGGCGATCGGTGGCCGGGGTCGGTTGGGGCGGCACGGCGACAGCAGCGGTAAGGTGGAGAGGCGTCGATCGATGGCAGTGCGGCGTCGGCGGCGGCAGCGACACAGCGGCAATGATAGGGTTTGGGTGAGGAAGTGTCGAGGAAGATGAAGCGGCGTGCGATGGCATTTTTGTAAATTAAACTTGACTCGACTCTGACTCGAGTCAATAATAATAACTATCTCCTAATAAATCCTAAAAAATCCAAAAAATTAGGAAAAATCCCGTAAAATCAAACGAACACAGCAACATCCAAATGATATGTTCTATAACTAATAACCCACCCGAATATAATCCAACGCGTCCTAATGCGTTATTCGGCCTAAAACTATTCTACGATCAAATAAAAATAACAATCAATACTGTATACCTCCATATACTTGATAACCTATTTTTCATCATCTTTTAGGCGTTATCATCATACACTTGAGCATACATGACCCACATCTGCTCATAACTCACAGCTGGCCTCAACTCAGCTCGCGGTCCATGAAGCTGACTCGACTCGAACCGACGGTTGAACTGACTGGTTCACTCCCGTAAAACTCTTACTCGAGTCACGGGTTTTACACGTTCAGCCGTAAAGTCCATTAGAACATGCCAAAAAGGGAAGTGGATTAGCTTAAAGGCCAATTTTACCACTTATTAATGATTGATATTAGTATAATAATCTTAGCAGTAATTGTAATATTTATTTTATTTGTCTTTATCTATATTAGTCGTTAATGAGTCTTTTCGTACTTGCTAAAGATAGAGTACCAATATTAAGCTTAGATACAGCTAATATTTTCATAAAAATAATTATATTAACTTTTATACTTCCTCTACTAGATACCTGGATAATAGGAATTTCGTATAATCATAAAAGAAATAATAGTTATCTTTGGTCAAATCTTTAAAGGATAAAAAAATCCCACTTTGATATGAGAGCATAGTCAATAAATCATAGGACACAACATATATTCCAATCATCAGAAGGCCTTAATTAAACTTGAAAATAGTACTTTATGGTGTAATATTAATAATACTGTATTTAAACATAAACTTCATGGGACAATTTGTCAAACCCGTGACTCGAAAGTCGGAGTTTTACGGGAGTGAACCAGTCGGTTCAACCATCGGTTCGAGTCAAGAAACTAGGTAATGATCATGATCTAATACAAACTAGCCTAAGTAGACTTGCTAGAATTGATATAGGTTGATGTGTGTTGATTGATGCGTGATTGTGTTGAGTGTGTGTGCATGCTATAGGATGTGTGATTCATCATGCGGGCGTTAGTTTTTAGCTTGATTGTGTAGGTACGGTGTAGGAGCTCGCCGCCTAGGCGCGTGGACCCGTTTGGAGCTTCTACCAGGTCCGTTTAGGACTCGTTCTCTGTTTTTACGCTACTCTATTGTGTATTTGATTTATCATGTGTAGGACGAGTTAGGTGGAGTTTTATCGGATCCCACTTAACTCGGGCCATTTAGCCAACAGTTCCTTTTTTCGGATTAATAACCCTCAAGGATGAGATCCCTCGAGTTTGTTTTCGAACTTCAGATCCAGCTCAAGTTGCCTTCGGGCCTATTGTATAAATCCCAACCCAGGCCTATATATGTATAGTTTTCGCGTTTTCGGTGAGAGATGGGATGAGGGTTACTTGCGGCCACGTCTTCAGATAGGGCGTGTGCTCGGAAGAGCGGGCTCTGGAGCTGGGGAGAACCCACTTCGTTCCCGAAGGATCCGGACAACTCCACCTTTGAGTTCCTCAAACCCGGAGAAGTGTGGAGGTTTACGGGTACTGCAATGCAGCGCATGTCTAGACTTGTGGTTCAAAGGGTACTGAAGGCGACTGCCTGAGAGTGCTCGGCCTTTGTGCTCAAGGCCAGGAGTAATATGGAAGGTGCAGAGGGCGGTAAGGAATGAAATTTGATGCGAGAAGTGATAGAGAAATGGCCAAGGTATGAGAATGAGAAAGAAAGGGGGACGCTGTCGACTCGAGGACGACGGCCCGACGGCGACGGCTCCCGTATGTGCCCTGATGAGAGTTCTTGAGGAAGTATATGGTTTTGATTCAACAGGAGAGTTTGCTCTCCTGTGCCAGATTGATATTAGTTATTTTCCGGGCCGGTAACACTCGTTACTGACGGTTTTTCTATATATATGTAGGTGAGGAATGCGAGCGATGAAAGCTGTCGGGACTGCGGAGGAGCAGCACGGAACCGCGCACACATGTACCTGCCGCGTGTAACGTATAATGATGGTGTGTTATTGTTATGTAAATGATAATTTTGATGTGTTTGCTTGAATGAATTACTTGTTATGAAACGAACTGATAAATATGAATGAGTAGGGAGCCTTGGAGTTCAGACTCGGCTCAGGTAAAAACGAATGAGATAATGATTGAATGTCATGGTAGATTGTTATGTGTTATCGTATTTTCATAAAATAGTATATATTTTCTTTTGGTTTCTCATTTGTTGTTTTGTCTTGTCTTTGCTTGCACGTCATGGCATGCATGTAGGACTCCGTTAGAATCCAATTGTTCCCATTCATGCATTTTATATTTGCATCTCCATCTTGAGACGCCGAGAGTAGATCCGGGTCGGCTTAACCGAATCTAGTAGATTAGTGAACGGTTCGGTCGCCGGTGACATTTCCGGGTCGGTTCACGGGTGAGCCGAAACGGGGTGTTACACAAGTCCTCAGGTAAACAGTATAGGAGACTTACTCATAAATTTTGGAGAAAATTTAGAAACCCAAGCTAAATGTAAATTGGTAAAAACCTCTAACTTAGACTATATTAAAGACCAAAATAAAAGTATTTTAGAAAAACTATCTCTTACTCATATAAGTTCAATAAAACAAGAATTAACTTCAATAAAAGAGGACCTAAACTTTATAAAACAAGAAATAATAGCTAATAATCAATCTAAACCTCCTCCAGTATCTAAACTGTGGCGTTATTGGTAAAATGTCGTTAAAATTTCATCTCAAAAACTAATACTACTAAAGAACATATTATTGATCTAAGAATAGATGAAGTAATTGATATAGATAAAAACTTAGAAATATATAATAAAAAATAACTAGCTAATTTAAACCCTAAAATCTTATATAAAACTGGCCTTTTCGATTGGTCTACACAAGTTTTAAACTCAACAAGAGAAATACCTATAAGTTGTACCGGAAATGAATCGGTAATTCTTGATTTATTTCATCCCAAAACTACAAGTAAAATTGTTCATCTTAAAAATCATTACTTTATGTAGGATTAATAGTAGTAAGATTAAAAGTTTAAGTCGACAAGGATTATGAACTAACACATAAGTATTAATTTATGATGGATGCTGGAAAAACAATATGAAAAAACCAATAGTTGTAGGAGAAGAAGTAGATATGAATGAAGGAACTAGTTTATTTTATTGTGCCCCTGATTTACTAAAATCAACAAAAGACTTAAAAAACCTCAAAATAGGTATCCAAAACTAAAGGCTATGACGGATATGATGGAGATAATTTAATATTAAGTATAACTATACTTGGAAAATTAACAAATTCTACAAGTACACAATACCAAGTACATATGGATGGTATAATTCAATCCCTTTCATCGAAAGAAATTAAAATGATAAATCCAATGAAAATCAAGGAGAAGAACAGTAGGTTTATAATGGGATTTGAGTAAACATGATCAAGAAAGCATTGCTATTCTTAAACCCTCTAAAAGCATAATTTATAAAAATTTAAAAGGATAATATTCTATGAGATTTATAAATTACACACACACTACAAACGATTCAGAAAGATTAGAAGAAGAAGAAACTTCTTTGATGAATGAGAAGTTAGTAATTAGATATATGTAAAATTGGAAAATAAATCTATAGAATGGTATAAAACTCAGATAGCTTTATTAGAAAACCAACTCAATATACAAAACAAGAACCTACAAATACTTTCTGGAATATGCAAGAGGTAAAACTTGGAGAAGAAATATTCGAATATCGTTCTGATCAATGGTTTTATCACGAAGAAAATGATGACGAAGATAATGAGGATACTATTATGGAACAATTTCTAAATGACTGTGTTCAAAATACTTTCTTAAATGAGGAAGAAACAGAACATAAAATCAAAGAATTATTAAATACTAAAATAACCCCTATTAATATTAGAGAATAAATTGATAATATTATTTTAGAAACATATGGTTTAGAAAAAATGAAAACTAATGAAATTAAAGAAAAATATAAAATAAAAATATAATCTTGAAGTAATTGATGCCATAGATAAGGGTACATTACCCTTTTCTGCCCTTGAAAAAGAAGAAAATCAAGTTTATATGATGGAATTAGGTGAAACATCTAAAAAATTAAAAAGAGAATTTGAAGAAATTAGGCCCCGTAGTGGTATTGAAGTAGATGGGAGACCTCTTTGGGATATAGCTAAACCACAATATCAAGAAAATCCAAACAAATTTTATGGACTTACAGAGCCAGTGAGACATACTTTTAGTGGAAATTTACTTATAATTGAAAGATCATCCCCACAACTATGGCCAACTGAAATTGATATATGGGAACAATGTGCGACACAAAATGGTTTACTAATGAACGCCAATACCTAGATATGTTCAGTTTCCTGAAACTACTTTAGGAAATGTCGTTTTAGGTATTTGGCAAAGTAAAAAGAAAGAACATGCAGAACAAATAAGTGCTATAAAAGCATTAGGAAGACATCCTTACAAATTTACAAGTCTAATAAGAACTATGCTTTTAGGAGTTGATCCCACAAGAGAAAACACTTTAATTCAAGATACTGTTGTTAGAAATCTTGAACAATTAACTATAAGAGATTTTTTTTATATAGTACAATTTACAAATGATTTCCGTATCTTTGATATCAGAATCAGGAAAATCATTTGATGATGACTTATGTAATAAATATTTTGTCAAATTACCTGGAGAATTAGGAAGACAAATAAACCTAAAATGGTTAGAAGAATATGGAACACAAGGACTTGGAATAGGACCAAGGGTAAACTTTACCTTTCAATATTTATCTGATAAATGCAAAGATATAGCCCTATAAGAACAAATTTGAAAACATTCTTATAGATTATGTGAGACAACCATATATAATCCTCAACAATATGGAGAAAAACCCCAATATGCTAAGAAAAATTTTAAGAAAATCAAGAAGTTATAAAAATAAAGATTAAAAAAACCAATAAAAAAGAGTTATGTAAAAAAGGTGTCCAATAAAAAATGTCAATGTTTTATCCGCGGAGAAGAATCTCATCTAGCAAATACTTGCCCTAAGAAATCTTTATAGAGAAAGAGTCGCTTTAATTGAAAACTTAGATGAAGTTGTATCATTAGACTCTGATGATAACTCGGTATATAGTATTGTAACTCTATCTAACAAATCTGAAGCACCTCCTATAATGTATACTTTAATAAATGAACTAATAAACGAAGAATGTTTACATGAATGGAATCATCAAGGAGGCAGTGATAGTGTGCCCTTTAGCATGTGTGGATTATACCCTGATATGATTAGAAGACACCAATGTATAAAATATCTACAAGAAATCTGTTTTATTTGTATTAAGAAATTATATAATATTGATACTAGTCTAAAACCTAAAAAAGAATTAGTTAATTTAGAAGCACTAGAAGAACGAGTAGAAATATTAGCCATAAACATAAATTACATTAACTTATGGCTAGAATTATTGGAAGGAAAACATCCCAATAAAGATAAAGGAAAATTATCATCCAGGAAGCTGGAGAAGAAGCCTTTAAAGCCTCCAGTCTTGACTAGAATCATAATGATGAAACCATAGTTCCTATCTCAAACCAAAAAGCGTCAAGCTTAATAAAATTAGAATGTAGAATATGGTTTTCTACCACCAACTTTATTGGAGTCATGGCTACCTTAGATATTGGATGTTCTACTAGTATGATCAGTTTCCATTTAATACCCCAACATTACTTAACAAGACTTTCACAAACTGTAAACACGAGAAGTGTAGATGAAACTATTATTACTATAGAATACAAAATAGAACCAAAATCTATTCACTTTAGAGATTTCTCATGAAGATTTTCCACTAAATATGATTTACCTATTGATTCACGTAGCTCTTGCCCACATTCAATCCTCCAAGTTCTTACTCGGCTTAAATTTCATAACTGCTGCAGGTGGTGGAATAATATTTCATAATAATAGTCTTACTTTCGTCAAACACTCTTATCAATTTCCCACACATAGATATCAAAAATAATTAGAGTTGCTAGCAAAGCGTGGTGGACCTGCGCCACTTGATTTTTTAGCAACTGCTACTCATGAGATGGAAAATATGAAACAATTATAGTCTTTTCTAGGATTATTAAACAATGCTAGAAAATTTATACCAAATTTATCAAAATTAGTAGGACCTTTATATGAAAAATTGGGGGAAAAATGGACAAAAATATTTAAATCAAGAAGATATTAAATTAGTCCAAGAAATAAAAAGAGAAATAGCTAAGATAAAACCTCTTGAATTACCATTAGAATCAGAATATAAAGTAATAGAAGTTGATTCTAGTAAAGAAGGATGGGGAGCTATTTTATTAACAAAACCTAATAAATATTCTAATAAAGAAGAAGAAAAAATTTATAGTTACGCATCGGGTAATTTCCCTAAGAATAATTGGAAAAGTTTAGATTTAGAAATTTAAGGAGTAATAAATCCTATAAATCATTTTAGATTATATCTAAATAAAACTTTTGCTTTAAGAACTGATTGTGAAAACATTGTAAAATATATAAAAAATGAAAATAGTAAACGTCATAACCAAACAAGATGGTTGAATTTTCAAAATGTAATACAAAGAATGGGTTATGATATCACTTTTGAGCATATAAAAGGAAAAAATAACATTTTAGCTGACATTTTATCTCGACAGTTTGCAGAGAAAAATGATTCTTAAATATTATTATGCTATGAGTTTAAAAACTCTAAAATTCTAGGGTTATGATTCCTTAAAAATCAAGAGTTATGATTCCTTAAAAATCAAAGGTTATGATTCCTTAAAAATCAAGGGTTATGATTCATTAAAAATCAAGGGTTATGATTCCCTTAAAAATCAAAAGTTATGATTCTTTAAAAATCAAACTGGATATTTTAAAACAGTTACTTAATCAGTTCGTCCCCATTAACCACTCGGCATCGACCCCGGAAGATTAAATTTGAGGTGGGATCATTCAGGAAAATAATAATAAATGGAATTTACCCCGGAAGTTCAAGTTCTATAGTAAAAAAAGTAATCCAATTCGGATTTTTTTAATAGCAGCCGTGCTATGAATTCTTTCACGGCCATCCTAATTTCTTTTATTCCTCTATCCTATCAAGAAGAGATTTACTTATTTATACGTGTACTAATCTAACATAGATCCAAGAATATATTTCATTGAATCCCTTCCTAGATTTCTACATAATGATTTTGAATTAATCAAAACAAAAATGTTATCGTTTTTGAATGAATTTTCCGTCTTAAGAGTGAGATAGAAATCCGCATATTCAATCCGAGCGATGAGTTAATTAAAATTAATGAGTTAAAATGGAATAAATAAAATCGAATTTGACATTTAATCTTTTTCTGTCTGTCGGACAAATCAATCCCTAAAAGACCATATAACTTTGTTATATGATGTTCATAAATGACAAATATCGAGTCATTATATTGACAATTCCAAAAAACTGAGCATACTATGATCGTAGTATGATGGCGGTCGGGCAGGTATGCCCCTATCGTCAAATTTGGACGTCAAATTCTGATTTTCTGTAAATCACAATATTTTCAATGTTCCATCTCACTATTATCTTGATGAGAGTCAACATATTCTACTAGACAATCTCCGGAGCTCTCTACACCTCTAAAAGTAAACACAATACTTTGTTAGCTCTCAGTCGTTACTTGTGTATCCTTCTCAATCCAGAGAAAACCTCTTTTTAAACATTTCAGTCATTATGCTGTAACTCCAAGGGTTTCAAACTGGAATATTTGTACATTGGGCATCTGTCAAAAGAGCTACAGAAAATTATGAATGGCCAGTTTATAAGGGATTTTACTCACTAGAAGAAGCAACAGAATTTGCAAGATAGCATATCAAACTTAATTATGCTGTTGAAGACAACCCTGAATCATCTTTAAGATATGTTAATTAGCATGCTAGAACAACAAGTTCAAGATGAAGAACTGATCAAAATCAAATAAGCCAACACCAAAGCTTTGGAAAAGTTTAAAAAAGAAGATGAAATTGCAGATTTGCAGTCACAAATCCTTCCAAAGAATGAAGAAATCAGAAAGTTATAAGAAACACTGAGCTGAAGCCAACTTCACTCTGGAAAGATTTAGAAAGAAAGGTCTTCCTAATCTGAACAGAGACTTTGATGCTTTAAGAGTATGACTAAAACTGCCTCAGTTCACCTGTTCTACTCTCAAACCTCTTTTTGAAGCTTGTTCTGAGCTAGAAGTGATTATTGCTGAGAAGGCCAAAAAATCATTTTATGAAGATATGATTAAACTTTAAAATTTCTTATTATCTTGTCATATCAATCACTAATATAGCGGTCTAAATGTTACTCAAGAATTTATGCATTATATGGATTCTCCAACAGGATTCTTAAAGGCTCAAATTGATATGGGTCACTGCACCTTACCCAAAGAAAAGCCGATGGAATTACTAGATCATGGTATGATAGATTATATAATCTTTCATAAACCAGAAGAAATTTTTATTTTGGAGAAAAAGTACAGATTGTTATTGGAAATATTACAGTTTCAGAATCAGTGCAAGCACAATTTTATTGTATTCTACCCAAATGCTATGGATTGATAGAAGAGCCAGCGAAACATGAAATTTTTAGTTCCTCTTCAAGATGCATCTCTCTATAATACTCCTCCAGGTGGATATCAAGTTTATAAATAATATTGACTTTTATTTATTCTTAGAAACCCAAAGTCGTAGAAAATTTCAGCCTTTATGGTATTACTCAAATTTAATGACAGAAGGAAGAATTCTCTAAATTTGGGCACCAAACCACTAGGAAAATTAGACCCCCTTTTAGGAGAAGCTTCAAAAATCAAGCATTCTGATATTGTTAAAGGAGAACGTCAAAATCAGTATCCTCAATATCATGGTTATGGCATAGTTCCTTATATTGCCACGCCCAGTGAAGAAGGCGTTGAAAATCATGAGGATTATGAGGGTGAAGCTGAAGATAGCCATAACGAAGACGAAGATGATCTGTATGACAGTGATGAAGATGGAATTCGTCTTGATGACGACTAAAGAAGATTCGGTGCCTTCAACTTTGATGACGACGTAAAGAAGATTTGGTGCCTTCAACTTTCGGTGAACTTATCTACAATCTACGTGGCAGACGTATCCTGGCGGATTTAAAAAAATAATATTTTACTTTTATTGAAATCCGAATATATCGGATTCGGATGTATTCGACTTATACAATGTTATTAAAAAGTCATGTAAGGTTCTGTACTATAAATAATGTACTATAAATAAGTCATCCAACGAGAAAGAAAGATATATCGAAGAGTGTGTAAGAGTTTGTGCGTTGCGAAATATATTGACGGAGTGATTTGTTATCCTACTGTTTTTTTAGCAAAAAGTTTTTGGTCCTAATGGTCTCGTACTCATGAACTTTATTTATTTGCCTTGTGGGTTAGCAACCAGATGGACCCGCTGACCCTCTAGCATCTGAAATGCGAAGGCGCCATTGGAGACTAAGGAGTTTGACAAGAGTGATGTAAGTTAATCTTCCTTCAATTTCTTAACGGGGGATTTATAAATGTTCTTAGTCTGTTTTGTGCTGTAATAATGGGTATTTTATTGTTAAAAATTTCTATTGTTTGCCCTGTCAGAGATTGAATATTGTCCTTAAACGAATTCACCGAATGAGGCTGTGTGATATTTGAAAAATATTTACATGTTAAGCTCGTTCCTTTCTGTCGTTAATGTGCATTGCCAAACAGCAGCTATCATGTGTTCTCAAGTTTGACGGCGCTTCAAAAGGAAATCCTGGGAGGGCTGGTGCGGGGGCAATACTTAGTTCAGAAGAAGGAAGTAAAGTATGACAATGCATTATAGCCAGTTCTCAAGACTGGCAAGATCTTCTTAAAATTGGCTCAAACCAGCACAAAATTGTAGTTTGGAACGTTGCTATATGTTTCTTTTCTCTTTCCTTAATGTAAAGGTTTGGAAACTATATGAAGGCTTGGGAGTTGCTACCAACAATGCTGCTGAATACCGTGCCCTGATCTTGGGGTTGAAGTGTGCTCTTGAGAAAGGATTTAAGGAAATTCGTGTTCGAGGTGACTCCAAGCTTATTTGTATGCAGGTGGAAAGTTTGCCCTTTTTGGCATTTTTGAAATTTGAAATATTGTGAGGTTAGCATTCCTTCAAGTACGATGATAATAAATGGTGTGTTGAGTTTTCTGTTATTTATCTCATAGAATTAAGAGATCTTTATTAATTGTGAAAAATTTATTAATTTGAGTGTTTTACAGAGGAATAATAGATGATTATGTTGCTGAATTGAATGGGAACAAAAATTACACTTATTATCAGATGCTTGCAATTCATTTTTCCACAAGATTTACTCCTGCAGATTTGCTGATGTTCAAGAGTATCTTTTATTTCATTTCCTAACTGATATTTATTAACTGTCCAAGTGTCTTAATTCAAGTTTTGATTATTTCTGAAGAGAAACTTTCATTGTTTTGCCTCATGAGCATGATAGAACTTTCAATTATATAGATTACAAAATAAGGAAAGTTGCGATGCATGCACGTTTCCTAAAAACTAAGACTTCTAACTCGTGCATTAATTACAGAAACTCATACTCAATATCATCATCATTATTCTTATCTACATCCAATACCGGAAAGGTTGGGACTGGCAGATTGAATTTTATGTTGCCAAATCATTACATCAATGGCACAAAACCATGGAATGAAAAAAGATAAGAAGTCACAAGTTTTTTGGCCGTGTACCATTCTTGTTGCACCCCTGAAAAGAGGGATAAAAACTAATACACAATGCGTATAAATATTTTTCTGTGTTTTGATGATTGTATGAAATCATTAAAGCTAGAAATTCAAAGAATCCTAAAGCCTAATATCTCCTAGAGCAGACTCTTAAGGAACTTAAAAGCTTGGAATGCCTTGTGAAAGTTGTCCTTGTCTAAAAAGTTAGTATGTAATTCATATTTTGTGTCAGTTATACACTCAAGAAATATTGGCAGATGGTGAGTGGTGTTTGATGTCTGAATGGAAAATTTTAATTAGCTTATTTTTCTAGCAAATCCCACCTGACTATGTGTTATGTTTCTCTCAAATCTGCAGTAGTTCAACTTAAGCTGAAAATTTGTCCTATGTGAAGTACCCTGTCTTTCTGTGGGTTTTAAGTAATGATATTTAATTTTGTAAATCAATATATAGTTAAAATTACCTGCCTTTTTTTACTTTTCCTTGTTGTGTGTCAACCTAAAGGTAGTTATTATGATATGTTGCTTATTTTTTCATTTCTGCAGCTCCTCTTATATGATTTAAATTATGTGTTTCCTGTGGGCAGATAAAAGGATTATGGCGAGCTAGACATCAGAATACAGTGAAATTATGCAAGGAAGCCAAGGAGCTCAGAGACCAGTTTTCTTCATTTGAGATCCGTCATATTGCTATGGTAAAAATCCCTTCAAAAGTGATGATGCTAATGCGATGGAAGTAGCTATTAAAGTTCTAATATTCCTTTTGGTTTAAGTGAACCTAATGGAACTTATTACTGAATTTCATGAGATCAACTCTTACTGCATTTTTGCTTCTACTGGGAATTCAATTGCATGAGATCAACTCTAACTCTGCATTCTTTATTCTTCTTTTGTACTTGAGTCTCGACATACGCATTTTGCCGTTTCATCTTATCAGTGTGGCTCTTCTTGGTCGACCAACATTCAACCCTATTAAACAAAGCTGGCCTTATTGCCTTTCTTCTTCATGAATCTTGTAGCCAATTGATGTCACTCCTTATTGCTCTTGTATATAGCACCACTTCTTTTTCTTCTTCTTTTTTAATTTTTAAGGCAAGTGGACTGACTCAATAAGTAGTGTTATTTTTGTTAGCAGGGTTTGAACCCTAGACCTCCTCTTGGAGGGATGTCCTTTAAACTACTGAGGCTAGCCTCAGGTGGACAAATCTAGCTCTTCTTTGTAGGTCAACATCCTGGTTTTCATAGCAGAGCCAGGCATTATCGCCATCGGATCGAATTAGCCTTACAAACTCAATGGCAAGTATGCTTGAGGTGACTCTTCATTTTAAGAAGTTGGTGGCATCATGATGAAAAACATCTTAATGAACATCTGACTTGAATCAAGTTTTCAATGGAAGTGCATTTTTAATTCAATTTTAAGAACCTCATCTCTAGTCTTTCATTTCTTCCTTTTTCCATCTTGTTTGGAACTTCTGCTAGGAAGTTATAGAATGTTTAAAATGTTGGATTCATAAGTCCTTTGATATTCCCAACAGAGGACGGAGTCCCTGCTTATATTTACTTAGTTTGTTGCTGTACTCAGTTATTGATCATTTTTAGCATATAATGGTGTGGTTAAAAATTTCCAGGGACAATCTACTATTATTGGTAACCTCATCAGAGTAGGTCTAACTAAGTCCTTTTTTAATGAGGGGTATGTTTTTTTCTTGAAATATTGCCTACGCTGCATTATTTGCCTCAAAGTAATGTTTTTCTTTATTATCTCAGTGAAGGAATTCAATGCCGACGCTGATGCATTGGCAAATGTAGCTGCTAATTTCAATGGTAAATGATATTATGCTGTTTTAAGTTTTTTTCCCCTTTCTGAACTGTGTTTTTGAAAATGTGTTCTGCTGCATCTGCAGAGGCAAAACTCTAGAACGATGCTCCTAAGAGCTGGTTTCCAATCTACGTATTTCCCGCCGGCAAAGTGCTTCCTGCTATTGCTAACAATCATAGAGGGAATTGAATTTGGTCTTCACCTACAAGCACATATTTAGATTTTAAACCTCAATTTTTGATTGGTAGTTATGGCCATTCCGCCCAAGAACATGCTGCTATTCAGGGCTTGAACTTCGAGCCATTTTCGATGAGATAAACCACCCAGTAACAGGATTAGCAGTATAGTGTGTTCTTCTTCCTCCTAGTATACTTAGAAATGTTCGGTTTTTTTATGAAGATGCCATTAACTGTTGCCCACTCCATCCTCCTTTTTATTTGGAGCTTGGACTGGCAAGTATGTAAGATTTTGCCTTTCACGTCATTCATGTTGTTGCGACATTCCAATCACTGCTTGTAGTTTGATGTCCAAGACGAAACCATTAAATCACTTCCGTCAAAGACACTTGCCGAAAAAGATAGGCTTCATCAAATGTATCTGACAAAGCTTGGAGTAATTCAGTGGATTTTTTATGAGAAAAACAGTGGGTATTTTGATCGTGTTTGTGTTGTTTTCAGACAAAAGGAAGCCAGAAGAGGGTCGAGACTTGACACTAAAGCATGGATGCCATGCCTGGAACAGTTCAGTGGACTTTTTGTCAGTTTGAAATATTGTTTGTGTTTGAGTTCAAGCTCAGTTGAGCTTTGAATTTGGGACAAACTCGAGTTCATTAATTTCTATTAATACATACTCTTTTTTGTCACTATTTTTGCATCATTGTTATATAGTGTTTGGATGTCTAATTTTTTTTATTTTAATTTTATGAGTTGAGCTAAATCACTTCAAATACAAAACCTATTTTCCACAAAACCTAAATGAGATCAAATGGCAAAGCCAAAACGAGCACAATGTGAGTTATGAAAAATATTGGCACTTGCAAAATTACAATTGCTTGACAAAGTTAAAAGGATAAAACTCCATACTTTTTGAGAATCAATATTTGATTCAACTCGAATTATAAAATTATATTAAAACCTACATTTTTATGGAATATAAAACTATGTTTAGAATCCATTAGAGGCGATTTGATTAAATTTAATTCATAAAATTAAATAAATAACTAAAATAGATATGTCATAGTTTGAATGTTTGAAACTCAGAGTCCGTGTGTTGGCTACGGAGTGGAGCTGTCGACTTAGTGGATTTGGAGTTTAACTCTAACCCGGTTAAGAGTTTATTTTATTTTATTTTCTCAATCAAATAAATACAAAAAATTTATGAAATTAATATAAGTTGTTGCACAAGCACTTAAAATTGACAAATATTTGGCTTATGTTCGTTTTGATCATTGATTTAGTAAAACTTTATATTTTACTTATACTTTTCATTTTATTATTTGTCTAAGGAATTAACCATTGAGTAAGGTCGACAAAAGATGTTTTTTAGGAATATAATTTTAAAAATAAAACTATGGGATGCAAATCGTTGTGTAGAGTCGGTTTGATTTAAGTTAGTTTTTAGAGACGTCGGAGAAAATTTATAAAATTATATTTTGATAAAAAATATTAAAATTAATATTTAAATAAATATAATAATAATTATTATTATTTGGGTAACAAGGGGGTAAGGGGTAGGGGAGGCGAGAGAGAGAAAGAGAGAGAGAGAGAGTGAGTGAGTAATGGTGAGCTTGCGGTTCCTTCTGGGAGCCCAAGCAGCCCCGCCATGGCGGCCATTCTGGAAAGCGTTCTATTGTTTTGATTGATTATTACTTTTTTCTTTTCCAGACTGATGACATGAAACTTTCCTAGAATTTGCTTTTATCAATCTGTGTGAAATATTGGGTAATGACCAATGAAGCATTTCTTGTTGTATACAGTGGTCATTTTGGAAAGCATGCTATTGTTTCCCTGACATGAAAGTCTAGAATATGACATTTTCAGACTGATTCATGAAAGTTGCCTAGAATTTGTTTCATCAAACTGTCTGAAATTTTGAGTAATGAAGCATTTTTTTTTTTACTTTAGATTGAGGTGGTAGCATGTTCATTACTCGGCATCTTGGAAACACTCTATTGTTTGACTTGAGTAGGAATTTTTTGACTCTTCGACATGGAAATGTACAGAATCTGCTTCATCAGACTGTCGGCAATTTTAACTAGGCTACAATTTGCTACTGGAATGCTCCTCTAAGTTGAGTCACTTGTGGAAATCTTCAGATTGATTGATATAGTTTTTGCCTGGTATTTGCTTTATAAAAGTTTGGATTAGAGTACGCCCAATATTGGAGAATGGAAAATTTTATTTGTTAAATCAGGGTGGTGGTTTGAAAAAGCCTATATTCTTTTCCAGCATATCACTTCTCATTGTGCATATTCATGGCCTTGCTTCTTGCATAAATTTACGGCACCATCATATTTAAAACAGCTAAACTTGTTGCTTTTTTACAAAAATTGAAGGCAGCATCTTCTCAAAAACAGTAACTTATTGCATTACCATGCCAAAGCAACTTTACTGGAGTTTCTTTCTGTATGGCTGATTGGTTGCATATTTGGTTGCAGCTGCTCTAGACGGTTGCATCCCACTTGCCACTGCCGAACTCAGCTCTGAGCGCTCTGTTAATCATCCCAACTCCTCTCAGAGATGCTGTATACGACTATGTGGCAAAGAGGCGGTATGATTGGTTTGGCAAGAAAAACGAGTGCATTGTCTTGCAAGAGGAAGAAATGCTTGATCGGTTCATTGACAGGGAAGAACTGTTCAGGAAATCCAAGCACAAGAAATACCTGTGACTTGCTTTTCCATATCTGAACAAGATTGAAAATTTTGGTGCCATCAAAATTTTATTTTTTGATTGGGCTCATACCTACACACTTGATTGTACAGAAAAATGTAGAATAAAAATCATCAGCTTGTTTTCATTTGGGTAAAAGCCAAAACCTGGTTTCTGCAAAAGAAACATCTGACGGGCCATGATATTCTGAATGCATTTTACCATCAATCTGCTCAACAGATGCATCTTAATTTTTCTTGGTACCGGGGATGAGGTAAAAAAATGATAATGTTTTGAGTCCTTGGTAGAGAAATATGTCGAGCATAACAAATAGATGCACATTTTCTTTCAAAATGTTAACATTACCATCTTTGTATTAGTGTCGATCGTAGTCTGATGATGTCCAAAATATAGCATTCTGTAAACTAACTATGCATTGATCCTATGCATTTGCAAGTAATTTTCATAAACGATAACCTTTTCATATGTACAATCAAAATACCAAAAAAAAGAAAAGTAGAAGTGTTCCTTCTCACAGATTTCTTTCATGAGGTTCCAACCAAGGAAAGTCCAAGTAGGCGAATACTTCTTTTTCTGTTTTGAATTTTAGACTGGTGCTTGATTTTGTACCCTGCAAGAATAGGAGATATTTCAGCGGAATACGCACATATTGCATGACTTGGTTTTCCTATGCTTGATCTTGAAGAAAGTATGTCTTCTATAATAAAGTTTAATTTAGATTGAATGCCTTTTTGCCTCCTGAACTTTGGGTAGCCAGGTACAGTCCTGTATCATCAAGCTTATACCCTTTGGAATCTGCAAGCAATCTCAACCTGCAAGTTGTAAGTGAACCCAAGATGCGTTTAACAAGTAAGGAATTTTAAGATCTTGTTTCAAGGATCTACGAATCACAACATTCAAAAGCTTTTCACCTTGGAGCATGTAAAGACAATCCTTCTCTTATAGTTACAGAATCTGCTTCATCAGACTGTCGGCAATTTTTACTAGGCTACAATTTGCTACTGGAATGCTCCTCTAAGTTGAGTCACTTGTGGAAATCTTCAGATTGATTGATATAGTTTTTGCCTGGTATTTGCTTTATAAAAGTTTGGATTAGAGTACGCCCAATATTGGAGAATGGAAAATTTTATTTGTTAAATCAGGGTGGTGGTTTGAAAAAGCCTATATTCTTTTCCAGCATATCACTTCTCATTGTGCATATTCATGGCCTTGCTTCTTGCATAAATTTACGGCACCATCATATTTAAAACAGCTAAACTTGTTGCTTTTTTACAAAAAATTGAAGGCAGCATCTTCTCAAAAACAGTAACTTATTGCATTACCATGCCAAAGCAACTTTACTGGAGTTTCTTTCTGTATGGCTGATTGGTTCCATATTTGGTTGCAGCTGCTCTTGACGGTTGCATCCCACTTGCCACTGCCGAACTCAGCTCTGAGCGCTCTGTTGTGTGATTATGTGCATAAAATTAAATGGAAATGATAGTTTTGTAAATTAATATATTCACATGTATTATAAGGTGTATATATATATATATATTCATGGCACAAACAATTGTTATATATTGTTATTATTATTATATATTATTAAAGATAAATCAAAGATCTTCGTAGGATTACACAAAATTTTAGAGTTATAACAACTTATCAATATCATTATATTTTACATTTACCTCCGAGTTATATACGATAAAGATTTATTATTTTAGACGATCCAAACAAATCAAGAATTTTAAATTCCTAAACCCTGAAACCATAAATTTATCAAAAGTTCAAGTTCACGCGTACATCCATCAATTCATATTTTTAAAAAATATTCCAATTATTTGTGTGTCTATTTAAGGCATAAAATAAACTTTTTTGATATCACCATAGTTGTATTTCATTTGTGCAGGTAAAATTCTTATAACGAACATCACTTAGGGACCAATATAATCAGTTGCATTTAGTGACAATAGGGAGAATTATATTTTGTGACCTCATTGGAGTTGATGATCTCACCAATAAATTAGAGTCATATCTTTTTTGTCAATATCTTATTCTCCCACGATGAATGGGCCAAGAAAGTTTTATCTTAAGAAATAAATAAAAATGATATCTTAGACTAAGTAAACTCCTTACATAGTGTGATATTCGTTAAATTAGTCTTTCATCTGATACTTCTTGGAGAATAAGATCCTCTGGTATTAGTAGGATAATCTATATATTTTAAAATTAAATTAATTATTAAAGAGTTTAGACTTATCGCTTAGACTTATCCACTTGGTAGCTCATCACTTATTATATTATTTCGATTTGTAATAAATTAACACAAACATAATCATTTAAGAGGATTCTTAAATATTATAAATCTTAGGGCCCCACTACAGTCTCTTCTTCCATCTCAGGTCGGTGCTCACACCCTCCGTCATCTCCAACAATGTCTCCGCCGTCTCTGCCATCGAACATGCAACCCCTCCACGACCTCGACCTTTCCGACCGGCAATGGGGCGTCCGGCGCAACCGGGTAGAGGCCATACTGCAGCACTCGCGACTACTTGCCGGGCACCCCTTCTCGACCTTGTTCGTCCAGGACCATGCAACGGTGCAGATCATCAAGAACAACGTGATGGGCCTGCTCCAGCGAAGAGGCGATCTCGAAACTCCAACCGAAACACCTCCTCCGAAAGCAGGGAATAATAATTTGCATGGGGCTGTTGATACTAAGCTCTCCATGTCCCTCTCCAAAACCCAGATTGAAGATGATCTCATGGACATGACTAGAGGATCGAAGGTAGCACGGCCGAGTAGGAAAGCCAACTACTTTGATCGTCACAAGAAGAGGGAGGCCGAGGTTTGTAAGGGTAATAAGATCTCCTTTTCTCTCACCAAAAGTGAGATTGAAGAGGATTTCGTCGCCATAACGGGATCCAAGCTACCTGGTTCACCTGCTAGAAACAGGGGAAATAAGCAAAGCAACAAGAAAATTATTACTTCCACGTAAGTCTTAAACCCTAAAATCATAAATTTAATATGCATTTTTTTCTTACACAGAAACACAAAAGAATGACTTTTTTAATATATTTCTTGACTAACTTCTCTAATTTTGGCAGTAGAAAAAACTCTATTTTTTTTAATATTTGGAGATTTTTGAATGCGGGCATCATTAATTTTTTAATATCTTTAGTCCTTGTCAAAAAACTCTTTTTAATCTTAAAATAGGAGAAAATTGGGACAGAAGAAAAGCTTCTCCAGCAGGAATAATAGTTTGAAAGTTAGCACTTATATATTCACTTTAAAAATGTAAATAAAAATCTAGAATTTTTTCCCATACTAAAAATTTAGTAGAGACAGCATAGAGAAAGGTTGATGTTTTCATTTAGTATGACGAAAAACCATTTTTTAAATGATTTTAGGTATTTAGAAAATTACTTTCTTCTTGCATTTTATTATATCCAGCTAATATTTGGGCATGTGTAATTAAATTGGTGAAATGATGTTTTTTCCATTTTTTATTACAAAGACCACTAATGGGAAAACACCCTTCAGTCACATAAATCTGCCACCAAAATTTCCGTACAAAAGGTAGTATATTTTATAAAATTTAATAGGTCGTATCAATTGGTGTTTTAACCTCTTATTTGTGAAGTCTATTTTTTTATTTTCATGTATATAATTCATAGTTTTTCCTTCTAATTAATATACAATTATACTTAACTCTAAAATTATTTATTTATTTATTTATATGCTCAATTAATGGTTTTTAATTATTTCTCGTAATTTTTTAAGGCTCCATACGTAGCGTGTATTATCCAATTTGAGTTAAAAGCCTGTTTATTTTATTTAGTACTAACAACTTATATTTAAGAATTATTTGCATTTTTCTACTAGGTAGGATTAGGAAAGGGAGAAATTAAAATAATAAAAGATATACGGCCTTTATGTAGACTTTCATAATAAAAAGGATAAAATTATAAAATACTAATAATGAAAAAGACTTCAAAAATTTTGTGAATTAAGGAAGTACACTTGTATATGGTGGTTGATAACATGAATCTTATACTAGCATGCACTTCCTTCCTCAACCAATGATGTCAACTTCTCCGACGATCTTCTCTGGCGCTTCCACCGGCCACTGCTTGTTGTCTCCTCCGTTAATGGGTACGCAACCCCTCCACAACCTCGACCTCTCCGACCGTCGGTGGGGCTGCCGGCGTAATAGAGTAGAGGCCGTGCTCCTGCATCGACTAGCACCCATGCACCGGCTGTCCTCACTGTTGTTGATCAAGGACCATGAAACAGCATTGCAGACAATCAAAACCAGGGTGATGGAACATCTGGGCTCGCTAGCAGAGAAAGGGGATGATCGTGATACCGGGCTTTTGGATCTCAGTAGCATGCACGGAGTTTCCACCGAGTCTCCTCCTAAGAGAACCAGATTTGTCGGTCACAACAAGGAGGAGAGGAGGTTGTTGATACTAAGATGCCCATGTCTCTCTCGAAAACCCAGATTGAAGACGATCTCATGGCCATGAGAGGATCGAGGCTAGTATGGCCGGAAGTGGGGATATTAAGGAGGGAAGTCAGGCCTGATCGGCACTCCAAGAAGAAGGCCGAGGTTTCTAATAATAAGTTTTCATTGTGTCTGGTGTGATCTTCCTTCCCCAATTCGACGACAAGCTCCTTCCCTTTGCCTTGCTTGCTCCCCTGCCTCGATGGCGCCATGGAGAAGAAGACCTGCAACGGAATTCAGCTGGAGCTTGATGGATCGAGATAGTGGATGGAGAAGGGAGCAGAAGAGAATTCTGGCTCCCTTGGCGATCTCCTGAAAAGTCGGACCGGAAACAACAATAACAACAAAACAAGAATTCAATTTCATCAAAAGTGTTCTGTTACAACTTCATGCTCTGTTTTATACCCTGTTTTCCCATCCCGTCCTCTGTTATCCCGCCAGCTCTCCCTTTATTCATACCAAATACCCCCCCAATGAAAAACAACCTTGCCCTCAAGGTTGCTAAAGCATTAAAAGGCTACAAAAATTACTCTTCTGATTGACATGCTGGCGGTAAAGAGGATTGGATCTGAACACCAGCTGCTACCGAAGCCGACCAGAAACTCACAGACTTGAACAGAGCAGATGACATTAACGCTCCCCAAAACTTGCTGATGACATTAACATGTTGGCCTCTTTGCAAGTTAAATTGCAGCAGCACCTGATACTTGGACAAGTTCATCAATAAGATCGACATTCAAAACACCAAGAATAAATCCAGCACCAATTCCTTGAATTTTATAACCAGGCTTTCCACCCGAAAGAACTGCACTTTCTCTTTTGCCTTTTGAACTGCACCCTTCATGCCTCTAGCTGGAATAATTTGCCCTTAATTGGAATTATGGAGAAGTATCAGTTTCAAGCCCTTGGCAATCGTTCCGGCCTTCGGCGTTGTTCTCACAGTAGGCAAGTGGTAGCAATAGTTTTTCCTCATAGCTGCTGCTGCGTCCAAAGCACACCAGGTTGGACCTCTAAGACTACTGTCAGCCCATAAAAATCTCTTGGAGAATTGATTGACCAGGCTTTCCCTAAAATCCTTTGCAGTCTCACCGATTAACCCCTCCGCCATTGCTTTTATTGTTAGAGTAATGGCCTTTGTGAGGAGGACTATCTGCTCATCGTTTTTAAGCTCCTTGAAAAGAAGGGCACACTCGAGTATATGATCTCCTGCTGTTGGGCTGACAATCTCCATGAAGTCACCACATTTAGAAAACGGTATTGGTTTATTAGCGCGACTTCCATCACTTAACCAGGAGCGAGGAGAAGCAGGAGGAGTAGGCGCTATAGACACACTTTCGGACGAGCTTTGTACATGAATCCACCAACTTGTTTTCACCATGCAGTCTTCAATCTGCTGCAATGAGGAAGAAGCATCTTCATCCTTTCGAAACCAGCTAGCCTTTCTCTTTAGGCAATCTAGTTCTCTTATCACCATTCTTGGTATGATGAGATGTGTCCCTTTGATTCCTTCCAATAACTTCAGCGACTTTCTGGACTCTTCGTCAAGGAGACAGCTCGCATCTACCACCCTGTTCCATTTCTTCCTGTATTCTCCCGTTTTAGCATAAGCCTGATCCACTGAACGATTATCATCCCCATGTTTATCAATTCTGCTTTGTGTGCAGCTGTTAAAATCAGTAGACTTGCCAGCAACATTCACAATTGAACTTACTCTGCTTTCGCTCTTAGAATTCACAATGAGAGATTGAAAGGGAATTCTCTCATATTTTCTACTGTTGTCCTTATCTAAAATCATTTGGTTTTGCTTATCACCCAGCCGTGTTGCTTTGTGGGAGTGTGAAACAGATGGAGTCATGTTTTCTTTATCAGATGGGAAGTAATCAGATGAGGATAGTGGCGAGTCGTTGAAATCCAGATGCTTGGACGGTGGAAGCTCTAACTTCAGGTTCTCCTTCAGTTTTGATTTCAACCTTGCAACAAGCGTTGGTGTCATGTTTTCTTTATCGGAAACAAATGACTCTTCCTCATTGACCTGCCTTGAGGAGAGAACCTTGCAGAGTGTTTCCTCAACTCTTTTGCCACTACTCGTAACTCATCTATTTTCGTCATTCTCCTTTTCTGATCCAATAAAAACCATCCCACTATTTTTTTCTTCACTCCCAATTTTGACCTTAATGAGGCTAGCCAAATTATGCCTTCGGGACGTCGAGGAATCTCTACGTTCCACGCTTGCAAGAGTAATGCGTTCATCTCTTTCAGTCAAAACCTGCCCTATAACAATTGGCTCCCCACATTTATATGGACGATCAACCACCAACTCAACTGCACCTTCTCTAGCAGTCAGCATTGCCTTGCAATTGCTTCTATATGCGAGTAGTGGAGGGCCCATAGGAACCAAAGCAAACCTACGAGCTAATGGCACTTTCTGCAAATGAACAACACAAGATTGAACGGCAACAAATGCTTGTTTAAAGATCTCAAAGGAGAAAGCTTATGTAGGTATGTCATAAGGGTATTGCTGAAACAAGGAGCCTGCCATGAACCCCACCGTATCCAGCTCGTTATACTCTCTCTTAATGCCCTCAGCTCTCTCATCAACTTCAGCCTTAGTAGGACTTCCAGTTAAATAAGCAAGCTCTTCGTGAGACCATAGAAGTGGGGATTGCACAGCTAACTGCCCTCTCCCATGCTGCCGATCAAGTTCCCTGATGAAAGGATACCAGACAGATTTTTTCCTTGCTTCTTTTCATACATGAGATACAGCGCCAAACATGCCAACTTTGATAGTTTATTAGTTGTCAGAAGCTCAGCAATTGTCTCATTTCCAAGAACTCTGTCCAGAGTAACAACCAACGAATTCGGAACCGAGAAAGCCACATCTCCTGCCTTGAGATTTTCACTAGCCCCATCAAAACCACCAGGCCCATTAAAATTGAAATCTAATTTGTCAAATTTGAAGCCTTTTTTCTTGCTTGAAGGTGTGCCATAGTCAAAATCACCATCCTCAGCCACTTTGATTGATTTCCAAGAGGTGAGAAAATCCTCCTCTCCTTCAAGAAGTGTGATTCTCTTTTTTGTGTCAGCAGAAACGGGTGCCTCATTTTCTGCCATCGCTTGTGACATTTGTGGAACTAAAGCTGGAGATCTTGTTCGATCGTGGGAAACCCTTGTTGTCAACCTACTGAATCGAGTTGTATACTCTTGATAGTCTGATTGTCCTAATTGCAGGTTCATGGTATCTTCCAATTGCGCCCAAGAAGATATTTCTTGATGTTGTTGCAGCACATCAAATTTCTCTGCTCGCCTGAACCAAGAATTAGGATCCTTTGAACCATCGAATTCTGGAAAACTGATCTTGGATCCCCTCACCCAAGCCTCACTTGGAATGTTATGCAGGAAGCCCTCCTGGACATTCTGTCGAACAGGTTCCATGCCAAATCTGGGCGTCATGACTGGTCCTCCAAATTGCTGATGTCTACCAACAGAGCCCTGCTGATGTCTACCACCAAACAACATGGCATGCTCTTCCAAATGGTTATTACCACGGATTCCCTGCAATTGTGGTCCACTCCCTGAATGCATCAAGAACTCCTCCTGTTGCAATGGATGGTGGATGCCCTGCAAGTAATCATCTCGGCGTCGCCTGCTGCTCGACGACCTGAATTGTTCCTCTTGCTGCTGATCGCGATTGATTCTCTGCCTAGGATCATCAACCCCCACATCATTTGCAGGAACTCTAATCATCGAGGTACCAATCCCCTCTCGATGCCCCAATCCATCAATTCTTGATTGTAACAATAATTCCAATTTTGCAGACATATTGGAAACAACAGCAAGCAATTGATATTGAACCTTACGAATTTGTGCAAATTCTTCAGAATTGGATGAAGAACTCATACCTCCCTCGCCAGGCTCTGATACCAATCTGGTGTGATCTTCCTTCCCCAATTCGACGACAAGCTCCTTCCCTTTGCCTTGCTTGCTCCCCTGCCTCGATGGCGCCATGGAGAAGAAGACCTGCAACGGAATTCAGCTGGAGCTTGATGGATCAAGATAGTGGATGGAGAAGGGAGCAGAAGAGAATTCTGGCTCCCTTGGCGATCTCCTGAAAAGTCGGACTGGAAACAACAATAACAACAAAACAAGAATTCAATTTCATCAAAAGTGTTCTGTTACAACTTCATGCTCTGTTTTATACCCTGTTTTCCCATCCCATCCTCTGTTATCCCGCCAGCTCTCCCTTTATTCATACCAGTGTCTTACAAAAAAGAGATTGAAGACGATTTCATGGCCATTAGAGGATCGAAGCCTCATCGCCAGCTGGAGAAGAAGAGATCAAGAAAGATACAGAAGAAGTTAGACGTAAGTAGTACATGTCAAGCACATATATATATACTAGTATAAGAAATTTGTGTATTTAGAAAGCTAATTAATAGTGTTAATTGGTGAAGTAATTAATATATCTTTCATCTTGGATTGTGCAGGAGGTTTTCCCAGGGCTATGGTTGTGGAAATAATCCGGCTTTGATAGCAGTAAGTAGTACTCATGTGTGATTCTTATTTGTGTAATTTGGTTGCAAGTAGTGTAGGATGACTTTGGTTCTGTAATTCCGAGTATGTATGCTCAAAAGTGCGTAATTTTTAACGCTTGTTGATGAGAAAGAATTGGTTATTATTATTATATTGTAAATAAATGGATCAATTTTTTTCATAAATTATGCCGTCAATGGTATCTACTTTTATGCATGGGGCTATTAATTAATTTATTGTGCTTTATTTATCTTGGAATATTTGTGGTGCAGATATTTACTAGTTTTGGGATGTGCCCTAAGGAAAGTCATATGAAAACAAATATTGGTCATGGGATATAGGGCATTTTTCAATTGATATGCAGGTGAAAATTGTTGAATTTTCCACCACCACCAGGGAAGGCCCGCAGTGGTTTTTAAGTGCACTTTTCTGCCATATTAAATAGTCAGTTGGATTATATTGGATATGAGCTAAATTTAAATCCATATTTGATAGTGAGTTGGTTCCATATTGGATTATATTGGGTTATTACATATCTCATCGCCCGCTGCATTTTGTGACAGACGATGCACCGCTAGAGATGTGTCACTTTGCGGGGCCCGCTGGTTGAGTACTTTTTGACAGATTTCTAATCTTTCATGGAGGAGGGCGTGTCGTTGGTGGTTCCATGCCTCGGGGTGTGGGGCCTTAAAATTGGCTGCAAAATTTGTCTTGATTGTTGCCTCGATGAGATTTGAAGGAGACCCTTGAAGTTTTAATAATATGAGTTTTTAAACACATTTATATATTTTGTGTGTAAATATTTGTTCATAATAAGCTAAGTAATTTAGGAGAATTAGAAAATAAGATTGTTGATTTGGAGGATGTTAATAAAATAGTCATGGAGTTTGGAGTTGTTGATAGATGGGTACTAAATTAAAAAATGAGAATAATTATTATTCATAACTGTTTGTACTCTTATATGACTTAAATCCTACAAAAACAAAACATTTGTAGTGGAAATCTTTACTAATTTGGAGTGAGAAATAAGATTGCTCTGACCAACCTGAGCCACGACAACCTAATCCAAGTATGCAAAATAGGTATGCCAACCCATCACACCAAAAAAGGAATTGGGAGGAAAATAATTCAGAACAAAATAAAGATAGTAATGAATATCAAGATGCCCAAGACCCCAACGAAGCTGAAGACTCTCAAAACGAAGGCGAGACATGCTATCACCTAGGATTCTTAGACAATATCTCAGAGATATCCCATG